>CAIGRB010049804.1:0-12537 GCA_903798255.1 Fraxinus quadrangulata | reverse complement strand
CCCAACAAATCTAAAGTAATAATGAGTTTTTCTATTGCATCACTTCTTTTAGGTCATTTTTCAATATTTAGGCCTTGTTTAGTGTAGATTATAATTAAAATTTTAGTAGATTTTGATAAAAATTGATGAATGTGTGTAGTTGAAAATTCGTGAATTTAATGAAATATTATTTAAAATTAATTGTTGACTTTGAGCTAGATGAGACTTAATGTTCATGTTGATTTCTGGAGTTAAACAATGTAGCAGAATTGACAAAGTGGTCTAAGTTGAAACAAAGTTAAAATAAAGTTAACCAATTGTGACAAAAATAAAGTATAACGGCCTAATTGATACAAATCAATGATCAAATGGCCAAAGCAAATCACTGTAGCTCTTGTTGAACAATTAATTCGAGCATAAAAGGACTTAGAGAAGGCTATTCGAATATTTGATGCCGCCACTGCAGAGTACTCTAATGGCTTCCAGCATGATCACATCAAATTTGGTTTAATGATCACTAGATTACTCTCAGCGAATAAATTCGTATTGGCTGAGGATATGATTGATAGAATGAAGTGTTGGTAGTATATTGAAGTGGATAAATACCGACTTAACAAGTAAAATATTGACAAATAGTGTATTTGTAGCACCGATACTGTATTTGTAGGATAGATACCGTATTTATCGATCAGATACTTTATATGCAAGACTGATATCGTATTTGCAGCAGATATCGTATATGCAACTTAGTGAATTTCCAATTTACACATACCGTAGATGCAAGTAATAGAGACACCGTATTCACATGTAACAAATACCTTATTAACAACTTATCAAAAGAATAGAGCAAATAATTTTATTAACTGCAATAAAATAACAAAAACAAATAATTTAAATTACAGTAAAATAAATTTCAAATCGAGGCCTGTGCGAACACAGTTTTCTTAAAATAGATTCGCTCCATCAGCGTATGTGCTTGAGATTTAATTTGAGCGTTTGCTTTTCAGAATATAACGGTAAAACGGTAGATTCTGAGCACTACAGATACTACTTCGACAAACTAATTTAGTGTCTGAACAATATCACTTCCAAGACTCAAACAGAAATTAAAATGTATGCAAACAGAACTCGAACTGTATGCTGAAAAGTTTTTTTCGTGTATTTTTAGATGAATTCGTGTGTATTTAGAAAAGTGAAAAACGAGACATATACAGACATGGATCTTGAGAATGTAATAAAACGTAGACACTCCTAAGGAGCCAATTTTGCTCATTTCAATCCGATATTTGTGTACGCAGGTCGCGTCCGCACACAAGTTTAAGGTCCGAAGCCTATTTCGATCCGTGATTTGCACACACATGCGCGCACACGTGGAGAGAGCTTTTATGCTACACATAATTACATCCTTCCAAAGTGCAATCATATTTAAAGTAATTTTTGTTTTCATCAACTTCCTCTGTAGGACAATCACATTTCTAGTTTTTCCACCAACACAAACTCCTTTTAATTGACATATTTTGAGCTTTAATTTCTCATTCATCCAAGCATTCATTTTTGGCAAGTAAATACATGATTTCGATGTACTCACGGAAGAGAACACAAATCAATCTTTATTTTCCAAAATAGCCACACAGATCCCACTCAAAACTCATGCCAAAGTCAACCACATACTCATTTTTCCAACAAATTTTCCAACATGAAGCAACGAGAAGTGTAAGATCACTGAAGATATCTTCTTATCTATATACAGAGCTTATGCCCGGGTTCACAAGCCTAATGATGTTATTCAGGTTTTTCGTCAGATGAAGGATTATGAATGTGAACCTATAGAAAAATCTTATGTAACAGTATTTTCCATTCTTGTCGATGAAAGTCAATTAAAAATGGCATTCAAATTCTATCGGTATATGAGAAAAATAAGAGTTCCTACTAGTCTATTCTCTCTTAACGTGTTGATCTAAGCATTTTGCAAGAATAATGGAACGATGGATGTTGTTTTCTGGATATTTCGCGAGATGCCAAGATGTGGGTACAATCCGAATTCGTATACTTAGGGAACTACGTCTGATTAATGGATTCTGTAGAGCAGAGATAAATAGAGAAGCAATAGAACTTTTGGTAGAAATGGAGGCAATTGACTGTTCACCCACTGTTGTGACCTATTCTTTGCTGATACGCAGGCTTTGCCTGTCAAATTATATGGAAGCAACAATCGACTTGCTAAAAAACATGATGTATATACTTATAGTTCCTTCATGAATGGTTTTTGCAAAAATGGGCATTCTTCACAAGCCAATGAGCTATTGGAGAGGATGGTAACTGTAATTTATAGTTTCTTAATTCATGGACTCTGTAGAGATGGTAACCATAACGATGCTGTTGAGGTTCTTGATAAAATGAAGGTGCAGGGAATGAAACCCGATGCCGGGTTGTACTAAAAAATTATCAATGGGTTTTGTGACATTAACAAGTTTCTGGAAGCAGTGAACTTCCTTGATGAAATGGTTCTTTCAGGGATCACTCCTAACTGTGTCACTTGGGGACTTCATGTATGGATTTATAACATAATAGTTCAAGGACTCTATGCTGAGTGTAACATGAATTGTACTTTTCAGTTAGACACGAGCTTACGAAGTAGAGGAATATCAGTTGAGTCCAATACCTTTGAATCACTCGTTCATTGTGCTTGCAAGAAAGGAGACAGAGCTTCACAAAGCTGCTCCTATTATCGATGAGATGGTGCTCAATGGATTTATACCTCGTGAGGAAACATGGAACACCATATTGAATGGGTTTTGGGACAGAAGGAAAGTGTAGAAAGCTGCTGAATCATTACAGGCTAAGCTGATGGATGAATGCAAAACGACTATATAACCAATTCAACTTGGCATGTTGGTTAACTGCGTTGCCAAATACAAATTGGAATTATGGGAACTTGATGTGTATGGCATGTAGGTTATTCAAATCCGCTGCCATATGCAATTTGGAATTTTGGGAACTTGATGTGTATGGACGTGCAAAATTTATCCCACGTTAGGAACTTTATAAATTTCCATATTAACTAATTCACATGTTTTGTTGATGGAGATAATTTAATAGTAAATACTAAATAGTCCTCATCTTTCTTCTTCTCATCGATAGATTTTCTCCAAATCCCTTTCTGCAGTTTACCCTCAAAATTGCCTAAGCTTTCAGATTAAGCAAGGTTTTTCATCCCTGAAGCTGGCACATCTTTTTCATCTAGAAACAGAAATGGATCTACCATTGACCATTTCTTTCACTATTTTATTTTTCCATCACGTGTTTGATGGCATTGTTAACAAAAGTTTTGGTAAGGCTTGATAGACTTTTGCTTTTTATCTTGCACATCCTCACTGGTTATGGGGATATTGTTGAGCAGAATATTGATACCAAAGCTTCTGGGCTCAGTATTTTACAATAATACCGAATTGAATCACAAAGTTCCAAGACCCAAACACTTCGCAACCACCCTTAACTCCGATTGCTTGGTTGCCCACAATGGACACAATATGAACTATTATTGCAGCCACAACAATTAGCCACAAAGGTTGGAAGAGAAAAGGAGAAAGACGCTACAAAGAGGAAGCACGAAGCCAAAAGACTGCAAGCAATTTTTCTCTCAAAAGGTAGGCTAGCAAATAATATTTTCACACACTGCCAATGCCGAAAGACGGGAGCTAGCATATATAACAATTAAGTGGGCTTTTAGGTTAAAGAGTAATTAGGCCCCAAGAGTAAATATGAATGAATAAATGGGCTATCAACCAAAAGCCATCCAAGGAATAATGGGTCGGGCTATGAGTAGCTCTAATAAAATTAGGTTGCTTCAAATGGTCCAAATGGGTTATAGGTTTAGGTCGTTACAATTGTGGTGTCAATATTTTAATTCAGTCATTGGTTGACTGAATAAATAATGATTAACATCATTGTCCGGGAGGTCGTTTGCCAACAATTTGCTTAAAAAACCTCCATCTGGTGTCAAAGGTCCTGCAAAGAAAAATTATTACACGTTAATAATAAATTAGAAAAGGAGGGCCGATAAAATTGAAAATTATTTACCTCCACCGATATTTAGAAGATATTTGCAACTTTTAAACTTCACCATTGGTAACACCTTAGTGCCCATGTCTGGGGGATTATATTGTGTATATATTTTCTCAAGTCTTACAACTTCTTGTGATACAATATTTCTAATGAAATATAGTCTAACATCAACGTATTTGGTGCGTTCGTGAAAAATAGGATTTTTGCATAAATATATAGAAGATTGACTATCAAAATGTACTACAACATAATCATTTAAAACACAAAGTTCATGAAGAAAGCCTCTAACCCATAAAGCTTCTTTAATGGCTTCAGTGGTAGCGATGTATTCAGATTCTGTCGTGGATAGTGCAACTACGTGTTGTAACTGTGATTTCCAACTAATACAAGAGTTAGACAAAGTAAACACATAAGAAGATATAGACTTCTATTATCTCTATCCCCAGTATAGTCAGCATCTACAAAACCCTTCAATTTCACACCTTCCTTATTAACAACAAACCTTAGACCTACATTACTAGTTCATTTTAAGTACCTTAACATCCATTTCAAGGCCTCCAAATGCTAAGGACCAGGATTAGACATGTATCTACTAAGAGTGCTAACAACAAAAACTAAATCTGGTCTAGTGCATACCATCAAATACATAACAGAACCAATCACATTTGAGTATGGGATTCTACTCATGTATTCTATTTCTTTTACATTACAGGGGGTCTGATATTTAGATAATGCAAAATAATTAGCTAAAGGTAATGTAATAGATTTGCAATCATGCATGCCAAATTTCTTTAACACCTTTGAAACATAAGAGGACTAATGTAAAAAAAAAAAAAAAGAAGAATTTGTTATGTCTCTTTCGATTTCCATACTTGGGATTCTTTTCTAGATCTTTCATGTCAAATTCACCATTCAATTTTTTTTATATTATTTATCCATTTAGGTGGTGAACCAACTAAAAGTATATCATCCACATATATTAATAAGAACATATAGTCATTATTAGCATCATTATGTTGGAAATATAGGCAATGATCAAACTTACTCCGTTGAAATCCTATGGATAATAAAAAAATAAAATCTTTTAAACCATTGTCTAGGTGATTGTTTTAGACCATATAAAGATCTTTTCAAGAAGCAAACATAATCAGGTTTTAGTTTGTCTTTAAGACCTTTTGGTTGATTCGTAAATATTTTATCGTCAAATTTACCATGTAAAAAAGTAATTTTTACATCACGTTGTTCAACTTCCCAGTCAAAATGTGCAATTAATGCAAGTATGACTCTAGTAGTGGTATACTTAACAACAGGTAAAAAAATCTTGTTATGCTCAACCCCCTCTTTCTGAGTATACCCCTTGGCCACTAACCTAACCTTAAATTTTAGGGGTTCAGATGCGCTAGTACCCTCTTTAACCAAAAATACCAATTTACAGTCAACAGTAGATTTATTCTTATGTCTAGGTACTAACTCCCAAATTTGATTCTTTTCTAAAAAACCCCTCTCATCTTTCATTGCCTTAAACCACTCTTTAAATTGCTCACTTTTCATCGCCTCCTCAAAGGTTTTTAGCTCTCTATCAGCTAACTCCTCATAACTCGTATGAACAAAAGCTAACTTAGACTCATATCCAAATCTTATAGGTACTCACTCTAGACTATCTCATTTCTCTATCCCTAGCTAAATTATAATCTGCTAAGGGATTATCTTTTTCATGATGTTCTTCTATCACTACTTTCTCTATATTCTCCTCTCTATTTTCCATATTAAGTTGTTGATCCTGATTCTCTACCTCACTCTGTGTAACAGAGACGGATGTGCTAAGTTTTCCTAACTCCACTTTCAACAGATTTCTCTCTTCACCCTGTTTTTCTTCACTCACAGATTCAGATTCAGATTTAGATTCAGTTTTAAGGCACGTCATTTCGCCTCATTGAATGTAACATCTCTACTCACAATGATCTCAACCCCTTTTTGTCTTCTATCCCACAACCTATAACCTCTGACTCATTCAGGGTAACCTAGAAAAATACATTTTCTAGCTTTAGATTCAAGCTTTCCCTCATTCTGATGAGAAAATGTAGTAGAATAAAAAGTTCTAAGCATAGAATAATCACTTAGTTTACCAGACCATTTTTCATGTGGGGTATCACCATTCAATGCAGTAGATTGAGTCAAATTAATTAAATAACAAGCAGTTATAACAACTTCTCCCCAAAAAGACTTTGGGACACCAGAACTTAATATCATGCAACGCATTTTATCAAGTATGATTCTATTCATCATTTTCGCTACCCCATTTTGTTAGAGAGTGTAAAGAACAGTTTTATATCTTGTTATCTCATTTTCTTTGCACAGATTGTCAAATTCAGTGTTACGAAACTTTAGGCCATTATCAATTCCCAAAAACTTGATCTTCTTACCAGTTTGGTTCTCAACTTGTCTTTCCCAAATATTAAAACTATGAAAAGTATCAGATTTATCCTTTAAGAAATAAACCCACACTTTTCTAGTGTAATCACCGAAGATAGACAAGAAGTACATATTTTCACCCAATGTGGGACCGCTAGAGGGACCCCACAAGTCCAAATGCACATATTCAAGCATTCCTTAGCAGAAAGATAAATCAGACACATAGTCATTTCCAAATGCACATTTTCATTAAGAAGTTTAACCCCCTTAATACCCACATGTGCTAGTCTATTGTGTCATTTATGTGTGTAATCGGCCTTAGCAGAAAAGATAGAAGAATTTAAACCTCTCATCACTTTCCTAGTAGTGATATAAATATCATTTTTCTCGATTCCCTTAATAGAAACAAGTACACCTTTAACCAATTTTAAAATTTCATTTTCAATTTTACCAGTGAAGTCAGATTTCTCAAGTCTTCCTATTGAAATTAAATTTCTAGACAATTTAAGGATGTAACTAACATCTTTTAAAGTATACACAACACCAGTATCAAACTTTAAGGTAATATCACCAATTCCAACAATAGTATAAGCAGGATTGTCACACAGCACAACATGCCCATCATTTGATTCATGCAATTTTTCAAACCAATCCTTTTTGTGATATCACATGAAAAGATGCACCAGAATCAAGTATATTCAAATGCAAACGGGAATTGACAGTTAAATTCAATACAGNGGATTGTCACACAGCACAACATGCCCATCATTTGATTCATGCAATTTTTCAAACCAATCCTTTTTGTGATATCACATGAAAAGATGCACCAGAATCAAGTATCCATTCATGCAAACGGGAATTGACTGTTAAATTCAATTCAACAGGATAAACAATAGGACTTGTAATCGTATAAACTTCACCATCACCACTATCGAAAAATAGAAGACAATACATTTACTTCATCTCTCTCTTTTTTCTTACTTTTCTCTTTATAGCAATCTTTTATAAAATGTCGCATGTTTCCACAGCTATAACATTTCTTAACATTGGTCTTAGATTTGGATCTAGGCCTACCATTGCCCTTCTTCAACCTTCATTACTATTTGACTCGCTACTACTTTGGTAACCATCATGACTGTTTTGCCTAAATTGAGTTCTACCCCTCATCATGTGAATTTAACTGCTTTTCTTATTATGTTTTTCAACTCTAATCTCCACCTCCTTACTTCTAAGAGAGTCAATGATAATTTCAGACATTAAAGTGTCTCTACCATACTTAATAACATTTTTTACTTCCTTATAAGTATCAGGTATGAAATTTAGCAAAATGATAGCCTTATATATATCAGACACTGATTCTTAACAGTTAACAATATCTTGAACAAGTTTGTTAAACATGTCTAAATTGTTATCAAGATCTTTTGGATAATCTATTTTAAAACTGAAAAAAAGTTCAAGTAAAGCTTGTTTGGAGTAAATTTGAGCAAATACAAATCTTCTAATTTTTTCCAAAGTTCTTAGTGGTTTTCGATTTATCTACTTTTCTCAAAACAACGTTTGAGAAATCTAAAATAATTGAGATATAAGCAAATTCATCAACTTCTTCTTCTTTTGAAAAATCAACGAGAAAATTGCTATCAATGACTTTTTGAAACCTTTTATTGAACCAAAAGACCTCTAATTTTTTATTACCAAATTGAAAAATCACATTTTTCGTTAAAAGTTCCCAAATCAAAATTGTAAGTTGTTGTTTTAATAATCAATCAAAAATACAAAATCACAATTAAGCCACACAAAGTAGATTTAAAGTTACAAACAATATACACCATTTTAGATTCACAGGGTTATGTAAGATTCTCGATCTTAGATCAAGGGAATGTTCGAACGGATAAGGTCTAAGTAATCTAGAGACTTAACAGTGCAACAAGAGATATGTCAACTAAAACGTTCTTGCACAGAATATCACAGAGATAGTATGTTGAAATTTATAATAAACAATTTACTCATGTTGCAACTAAAGACTATTAGTTCCTAATTTCTAGCACAAGCAATGGTTATTCCACATGGTAACTCTAATCCTATTGTCAACTCACACGATGACGCGCTAATGCTGAAAATTAAACGGGATTACCAATTTACCAGAGTGGACCCATCTGAATCCGTAAATAACGATAAATACGTATTTTAACATTTTAGGGCCACCACTATTCGTCATAAAATCTCCTGCAATCGATTGAATGCAAAACTGAATCACGAATGAGCAGGGACAGGGGCAAAATCGTCCAGATTTCACCGTATCACCTGAAACAGAAAACTAACACCATAAAAACGTTCGAAAAATATTGTCTAAAGAAAGTTTCTCAGACTACACGAGACGCATCGCCGTAGCCGGCCGTCAACCCCGCGCGCGGTAGACCGAGATGCTCCTCCACCTGCAGATTCTCCATGTGGTATTGGATTTTTCAAACGACCACTGGTTTGGCCATAAAATGCAATTGTAGGTGGGGTTGAAAGATGAAAATTGGACAGAATTTTCAATCCGTTTCTCTTGCCGATTTCTGGGCTTGGTCGGAACTTTCACACCACACCACCAAAGCTCTGATACCAAATATTGAGCAGAATATTGACACCAAAGCTTCCGGGCTCAGTATTTCACAATAATACTGAATCAAACCACAAAGTTCCAGGACCCAAACAATCCTGCAACTACCCTTAATTCCAGTTGCTTGGTTGCCCACAAAGGACACGGTATGAACTATTATTGCAGCCACAAAAATTAGCCACGAAGGCTGGAAGAGAAAAGGAGAAAGACGCTACAAAAAGGAAGCATGAAGCCAAAAGATTGCAGCCGGTTTTTCTCTCAAAAGGTAGGCTAGCAAATAATATTTTCACACACTGCCAAGACCAAAAGACAGGAGCCAACATATATAACAATTAAGTGGGCTTTTATGTTAAATAATAGTTAGGCCTGAGAGTTAATAAGAATGAATAAATGGGCTATCAACGAAAAGTCATCCAAATGAGTAATGGGTAGGGCCATGAGTAGCTCTAATAAAATTAGATTACTTCAAATGACCCAAATAGATTACATGTTTAGGTCGTTACAATTGTGATTTCGATGTTTCAATTTAGTCAATGATCGACTGAAGAAATAATGATTAACATCATTGTTCACGAGGTGTTTGACAACAATTTGCCTAACACAATTACCCTTGAGAGCTTATTCTCTCCCCAACCTCCTCTTATATCTTCAGTTATCGTAAGAGTTGTGTTTTGTTAATCATATTGCTTGATACTTTTATTTTCAAAGCGGTTCTTGTATTTTTGTTAAAATTATTTTCATCGAAGTCAAATTTCTTAATAACCTCATTGTTTTGTACCTTTTGATTGAATTCAGATTCATGATGACTGCAAGTTGTTGCCTGATGGTCAGAATGTCAGGGAAGAAAAGGCTGTTTGTTACAGTTTATTTAACAGGATCGCATACATGAAGAAATCAAAGTTATTACTTCATCAGCATAAAATATGTATTTGTATCAGGTGTTGAGAGAATAAATGATTTAACAATCTGAGACCGGGAAGCCAATTCCATGTCGTTTAGTTGGGAAGACAACGAACAACATACTGCATATTACCCCAATTCCGACCGGCAGTGCTGTGAGGACCTCTTCTGTTCCGTCTGATGGCTGTGGGTAAAAGCAGCTCACCACATTTTGATCAAACAGTGAAATGGCTGCAAAAACCAGTATTGACATCAAGGCATGGACAAAATCTATAAATTTCAGCTTGTACTTTGCTGCAACCTCAGGTGGTAGAGTTGCTGATCCATCAATTATCCACAAGCCACGGAATGTGGCAAACCCATAACTGACATTCCCCTTCGGGTCCTTGAAGCTATCTGTGAAGCTCAATAAAAAACACGACAATCCACAGAGGATTACCAGACCGGCAGTTAAGGATCGACTCACTGCATCACAATCACCTTGGTTTGAAAATATTGGCGACAGAAGTTGAAAAGCAAGCACTGAGCCGGTGGGTAGAAGATTGGCCAGGTGGGCCGTGCTTGCAAATGTCTGACTAATGGCTTTTTGTACGAGGTTTTTCTGTACTTCGGGTATGGTTGATTTTACCAATAAGGGAATTTCTTCGTCAATTATGTTCCTAGACGACTCATTTACTTCCTTAATCTCCATTGTAGGAATTCTGTTCTGTTGCGTTTATTTGATACTTGACAGGATTGTTTTTAGCAAGATTATTCTGGTAAGATGCATTTATAGGTTATCAAGTTATTGGATTTGAGTGGAAGGGAAGAAAAATGTGAGTTAGCAATGCCTTGAAAGAAACAGAAACATAAATGCTTACAACAGGATTACATGGGAGTTTGTTTTTTCAGGTTTGGCAGTTTTTTTCAGTTATCTAAAAGTTCGGCAAGGCGGCAGAATTAAAGTTGAGCTGAAGTTATGGAGCTTGCCTTTTGGGTAAGGTCTGGCTTTCCTTTAACAGCAAACTATGCATTCTTACTTTTAGGACTTGTTTTAGAAGTTCCATTTTATTTGCTTTAAGATAGATGTTGGCTTGAAGTGTATTGCAATCCCACTCATTTAATATATAGCCGAAACTTAGAAACTTTGGCAGTTTGCAAATTTCATGTTCTTTTGCTGCTTTCACTCCTTTTAGCCCTATGGCTTACTTTTTAGGCCATAACACTTTTTTGGCGAGTAATGTTATTTACGGTAAGGACTATCGGTAATCGCTCTACGCCAATACATATGGCAATTTATTATTTGATGTATGAAACGATAAAAAAACTAGCATATTACATCATATAGCAAATTGTAGCATGTATGTCACGCATGAGCGGATTTAGACTTTTTGTATTGTGGGGTCAAAAATTAAAATGCATATAATGGCAAGAATCATATAATAAATCAACATGAATTTTTTTTTTTTTTTTTTATATTGAGCAACAATAAATGGAAGATGGATGGAAAACATGAACATAGTGTTGGCATAATATCTAGCATTTCTAAATTTGAAGGCAAAATCATCTTACACAAATGAAATTTGAAGAAAATAAAGGCAATCTTACAAAACCTAGTTTTAAAAGCAGATCATTCACATATTCACTCACATAAAATACTCATTGAGAAAATCTAGTTCTTAAAAACGTGATTTCAAGACAAAAAATAAGCGATGAAACTTTAAAAGGCAAAAGTATTACCCTTAAGTGCTTACACGTAAGTGTTTTCTAAAGAGGAACGACGAGACAAAATTTCAGTGTATTTTTTCCAGATTTACCGTTTTTCACGTTTCCAAAAATATTCATAGGGTTAAATCCACCAATGACCACATAACTTTATATTTAGTGTCACGATAGCCATGGAATATGATTTTGTTTCACCATGATCGCTTAACTTTATACTTAGTATCATCATTGTCATCCAATTTAATATTATTTCACCATGGTCATCCAATTTCATATAACTTTTTACCAAGACAATCTAACTTCTTTTCATCATTTTTACTCATTTTAAGTGTAAAATGATAACTTTTCATCATTTTTACCCATTAATTTTGAGTGCAAAAGAAATGGTAAATTCAAAACGAAAAACATGTCTTGTTTCCTGTGAAAAAGAAATTTGGAAATATTTTAGCTGTAATGCATATAATATGAAATCATTTTGCATTTGCTACTTCCCCAATTTGTCTCACCGGTGATAGGTATGTCTACTCTCTTTTTTATGCAAAGATATCATCTTTCTGGACATTTTCTTTAAGAACTAAATAACGAGGTTTTTGGACATTTGATAGTCTTCTCAAGCTTTGTTCACGAGCTGTTTGATGTAATGCCTAAAATTACACGTTGAAACTGTTGGAAATTCGAAATTGGTTGTGGCCAATTTAAGTGATTATTTAAGTGGAATTCGTTTTTGGTGAATGAAAAATCAAGCTTAATAAACACGTGAAATTGTTAAAAAATCGTGTAGAATATTGTGGAATATTCTAAAAAACATGTGTAGATGAAAAGATGTGTCTTTTCACATGAAAGATCATGACCTTTGGAGATCATAACTCTTGATA
>CAIGRB010049795.1:0-18302 GCA_903798255.1 Fraxinus quadrangulata | reverse complement strand
CACACACATATTCGGTGAAATTTTATTAATGGTCACCAAAGTTTACGCAAAATTTAAGCCCTTGTTTGTTTGATAAACCTTTCTAGGATTGCTGCTGCAGGTCATACTATGTGTAGGCTGTGAGGATTCTATTCTTTGAGTTGGGTCTGGCAGGGAGAAACGGACCCGTATCTTGGCGGGGCAAACCTTGACGGCATTGCAATGAGGGAAATTGACGACGTTCTTTCTCTCTTTTGTATATGCACCTGGGCTTTTGCAGCCATGGTGGTGTCTGACTCTATTTGCCAGTTGTATTTGCAGATCTGAGCCTTACGAATTTATTTATTTCAAATCTCGCTTATTTACTTATAAGTAAAGTTTAGAATCTTGGACATGCTCTAACTCATTCTTGCAAAATCCTAACTCAAGAATGACGGAAAGAGATGTGATGTTTTGTAAAGGGTGGCTACTCATCTCTATTTGCCAATGATTTAACCATCTACAAAAAATCAACAGCTCTTTTAGACCAGTATCTTGGATGCATTTGAATCCACAACTACTACCTACTCATTTCTATCTTGTAATAATTTAATAATTTATAATGAAACCCAAACTAGCTTTACCTATATATATGTGGGATTTTACATTTAACAAATCCTGTTCATTTTACACGAACAATTTCTTCATAGGGTGGTTGAAGTGTAGAAATCTACACTTTGAAAACAAGGTATTTTTTTTGCTTTTATGTATAAATGTAAAATTATATAAATCAAAACTTATATACAAGTACATCAGGCATACTTAAGCAAACAAAAATATGTGACGTAATCAAGTATTTTGGGCATACTCGGGCAAACAAAATGAAAAGATGTACAAACGATAAGATTTAAGGACCCAATGTGAAAGACTCAAAATTAATCAAAATGTGCGGATACAAAGAAAACATAACTTTGTATACGGGTGTTTTGTTCCTTCTTACAATGTTATCCAAGTGTTGTTTGAGATCTTCAAAAATCTTTCTATTCCTCGCCATTCATATGTGGTATACAATGCTAGCATGTGCAATCTTTTTGGGGTTTTTTTCCAAGATGTTCATCGAGCCTCCTTTTAAATCAATTTCAATGCACTAAGCAACGTTGTAATCGATCTTTTGATTCCTAACCAAGCTCTAATCTCGTCCCAATTGTACAAAGTGAATGAGTATTCGAAGAATAAGTGATGTCCTGTCTCAGCTTGTGACCCACAAAGTACACAAGTTCCATCAATATTGAGATGTGTCAACAAATCCATAGTAAGTAACTTATATTGGGCATCCAACCACAAAATGAAGGAGTGTTTAAGAGTAATGTAGGACCTCCAAACCTCCGCAGCCCAAACCTTTTTTCACAGCTTTCGACCTGAAGAAATCATAAGTGACTGCCACACAAAACTTCATCGAAGCTTACCAATCGAGCAGCCTGTTCACGACTGCTTGTGCAGTGCGTTCAGGCCCCATGAGTAGGCTGCCAATTTCCAACAGCTTTTTAAACGTGGAGAATCATCTTTTTTAGCCTTGTAGTCCCATGTATCCATCCCTCGGAGATAGATATGGCTTACCCATTTAACTGAAAGAGTATCCTTCTTCCCATGAATGTTCCAAAGGGCTTTAGTAAGTAGCGCCGTGTTCCAACATTTGATATCTCTAAATCTAAGTCATCCCTCACATTTTGGTAGACAAATAAATTGCAAGCAACCAATGATTTTTTGGACCCCCAAAGGAAACTCCTGCATAAACTAGTGACTCTCAAAGCAATCGTGGTGGGAATAGGAAAAATGGACAACCAAAAACATTCCGTGCCTTGTGAAACGACTCTCACAAGTTCCGTCCTCCAGCATAGGAAAGTGAAGACTTTTTCCAAGCACAAATGTAAGCTGAAATTTTGTCAAGGAATGAGTCATAGGAGCTGATTTTTAGTTTTCCGGCAACAAAAGGAATGCCCAAGTAGCAAAACAACATAGATCCCTTGGAAATATTGGTTAACCTAATAATTTCCTCTAATTCTTGCCCATGAATGCCCACCATGTACAAGCTAAATTTGCTAGCATTTATCCTTAATCCCAATGTGTCTCCAAACTTTAATAAAATAATCCATCAAGATACTCACCGAAGTAATATTTCCTCTAGCAAAAAGCATCAAATCATCTGCAAATGCCAACTGTGTAATCTTTAAGGGGCTACATTTAAGATGAAAGTTGAACTCACTATTTTCGGCAGCATCCTTCCTTCAACAATCTTGAAACATATTCGAGGCATAAGACAAACAAAAAATGAGTTAAAGGATCCCCTTGACCAAGCCCATTCATTCCCTTAATGAATCTATGCAAGCTACCATTTAATGCAATGGAATAAGAAGGCGTAGTAATACATTCCATCCCCCATCCAATGAATTTTGTAGGGAATTCTAGTACACTCTTAAGAAAGTCCTAATGTACCGAATCATATACCTTCCTAAGTTCAATTTTAAGAAGACATTTTGGAGCAACTCTCTTACGATAATATTAGCTCAAAAGCTCTTGAGCAAGATGTATATTTTCTGGCATGCTCCTACCATTCACAAATGCTGCTTGTGCTTGGTCAATAATAGTTCCAAGTCCCGATCTAGAAGCAAGGATTTTGGTGATAACCATGTAGAGCACATTACAACATGCAATCGGTCTATAATCTCCCACGAAACTAGAATGATTTGTTTGTTTAAGAAGAAAACTAGAATTAAAGAATTCTTTAACCACTCCCACGAACTCATCTCTAACAATGTCCCAAGACTTTTCGAAGAAGCGAGATGTGTATCCATCCAAGCCCGTTGATTTATCATCTCCAATACAAAATAATGCATCTTGATCTCTTACTCTTCCGATAACACGGATCCGTTGTTCAAGATATCAATTTCAATGGGCAGCCCCGAACAATTTTTTCCCTATAGATCACTGTAAAAATGAATGAATTCATTGGCTACTTCTTCAAAGGAAGAAGTATATGTTCCATCCCCTTTAAGCATGGTTGCAATGTAGTTTCTTTTAGTATCCCTCTTGACCATCGAATGAAAAAACTTTGTGCATTTGTCACTATTCTTTAGGTACGCACACTTAGCTTGTTGGTAGTAAAAGGATCATCATGCAATTCCAATTGTGCCACTTTCAAAGTTGGAGTAGCCATTTTGGCTCTAGTAGAGATGTGTAGAAAATGATTCTTAGCTCTCCCCTAAGCCTTTGTAACTTTTTGCAAAGCATGAATTGCTTCGTTTCTCGTAACCTCTTGTTCCCAACAATTTTGTACAACCTCATGGAAGTTTTCATGGTTAGTCCACATGTTGAAGAACCTAAATGGCTTACTCTTGCTTCTCTCTTGACCAAAAAGTGATACAATGCAAGGTGAGTGGTCGGAAAGACACCCCAAAGGTAAAAAATCAGCATGACTATTAAACCTCGTTTGCACCCAAACATCATTCACCATGGCCATATTGGGCTTGATGAGAAGCAAAGTTGTTGATTTCCAATAAACGTCCAAATTTATTCTGCATCACCAGGTCTAGCTTAGGTAGACTTGGCTTAGTTTCCAAAACACCCATAACAATCAATATCATGTTGCTTCATGAAGTATTGAACCTTATTTTATTTTAGGGGTAGGTTCAAACCCCTAATGTTTCAAGATCCAATCTTCATGATGATGTCATTTTATCTTTTAAGAATACTACATTTCTTTGCTCCTCCAACTTTCCTTTAAGCTTTTCATTGCTTGTTGTATTCTCATTTAACCCTCTATTGTCCATTGTCTTCGAGGTCGATCCATGCAAGTTTGTAGAACTTTTTGCCCCTGACCTTGCCATGTGGTTGTCATCACTAGACCCAGATTTATTAACTCTTCGTCTCCCAAATTTTAGTCCATTTTTCATGGCTCTTCTCTTACCAACAATCTCAACAAATAGCTCATCACACTGATCAACCTGTTGTCCATGTCCCAAACTCGTCTGTGATGAAACAATATGTGCAGCCTGTGTAGTCTGAACTGCATTTTCCTTAACAATCTGCCCAATTTCCATAGCTTGAGATTGCTTAGTATTCAACCCCGCATCCTTGTTCCGTTTTACACCATGTTTTTTTTTAGTTGCATGGTGCCATCGTGTGCCCAAACATCTTGCAAATTGTACAAAACTTAGGTTCGTGCTCATATTCCATGGATTGCACTCTCAATTTTCCTATGGGCAAGTTCATTGCAACACTTTGAACTAATTCTTTAGACATATCAACTTTTCCTAAAACTCGAGCATAAGAAAATCGCCCTTTCGTTGATGTAAGATTATCCATAGAAATTGGTTTTTAAATCTTCGAGTCAATTTTACCCAAGGCATTTGGATTCCAACAATCCAAAGGTAGCCCAGGTAACTAAATCCAAACCGACATGTTACTCACCTCATCATCATCAAATTCAAGCAACGAGGCATAATTTTTAACATTAATGGCCTACCAAACACGAAATAGGGGCCTCCATGTAGCACACTTGCTCTTGAAGCCTCATTTTCAAATTTAAAAATCAATCATCCATTTTCATGAACAAAGTATTGGTATTTGATAGTTTGACTTCCCGCAAGTGAACGAGATCGTGAACAAGTAATAAAGTAGTGAATAGAGTGTCGAACCCACGATAACTACGTATTCAATCGAGTTCAAATTAATAATAACCGTAATCGAATAGCAAATTTATTTTGAGTTTTCTATACTAATTTCTAAATTATCAACAAAACTAATGAAAGCGAGTAAATGTATTTTTCATATATGTGAGATGCATTGCTAAGATGTCGAATCTCCCTTATTATTCCATTTTTAATGTAACAATTAAAGTGACAATCTGAAATCATTCACGTTGGTCAATGTTCCTAATTTAATTGAAAGTCTCTCTCGATAACGATCAAATTTATTCCCCTCATGTGACCCTTCTATCTCTCAATGAAAGATGCAAACATGATTAATGCATTAACAAGTACTAGAACACCTATTGAAATCATATAGAACATAGATGCATATCTCTATCATATATCGAACCTTACAATGTTTATTATATTGTGTTTAAACCCTATTATCTTTCTCGATAACAATAAAATCCACTAACAATTCAATTGGTGATCAAGCAATTGAAAAGAACGATAAAAACGATAATAAATATCCACAAATCAAATCAAATCAAATTAAAGTCAAAATAATTAATTAAAAAATTAAAATATCATAACAAGGGTTCATCTCATCCTAGCAATGTATAAAATTATCCTAACATATTGAAATTACAAGAAATTATATTTAAGTGAAAAGATATAACTCGAATTTTTGATAAATTAAGAAAATGAAGATAAAGATGAATCTTGAATCTCTTCAATGGTTTCTTGATGAATCTCCACTTGCGCCTTCTCTTCTTTGCCCAAAAATCAGGTTTGAATCTTCACTTGATTGAATTCTTGCAAATCTCCTTCAATACTCTTCATTTGATAATAATTGATAAAGATGTATTCTTTTGTTGTGTATTTGTAGAATTCGAAAATTGGTTGAAAATCAAGTCCAAATTAGTTTCCCAAAGAGTTCTAATCAAATAAGGAAAGTTGTCTTCACGAGCTGATTTTTTATCTTTGCACAATGTTCAGTATTTTGGTCATAACTTTCTCTTTCAATATCCAATTGAAGCGATTCAAAGTGCGTTGGAAAGATAACTCAAATGGAAACAACTTTTTTAGAAATATAATTTTCTCAATTCGGACGTTTACTATGCCAAAAATAGATTTTAATTTTCGGATAAAAATCTAGAATGTAATTTGTGCGATTGGAAATTGATTTTAATTATATTCCATTCTTTTTTGAGTTCTAATTACATCCAATTGTCTCATAGCAATCTTCAAAGTATCTTCTTGTGGTCTGAATCAACTATTGAATTTGCAATTTGGTCCTCAAACTTTGAGTTTTTTCATTTTCACAATTTTCACTTCTTTCTTTCGATTCCTTGTTCAACCCTTGAGTTTTACATATATAACATAAAATACAATAATTTAAGATATATTTTTATCAAAAGAACTATCAAATATCGCTATTTTAAGCCCCGAATAAGTGTATAAAGTACACTTATCAATATTCAACCTTCCAAGAGTTGCACATTTGAAGTAATGCCATTTTACCTGGGAAGTGACCTGCGAAATACCCAATAAGACAATATCCCCATGATTCCTCAACATCATCCACATCAAGGGCATCCAATGTGATAACTTCAGATTGGCCAAAAACTGTTTGGAGTTTTAAACCTTCTTCAAATTTTCTATTATCCTTGAATAAGTTCATCGAGGGGTAGCTTTGTTATCCCTGTTTTTACCATCAATTTTATCCCTACTAGCACTCTGAGGTTCGGCTGCTGAGCTTTATGAGTTTTTGTCCTCATTACCAAGTGTTTGAGATACACTTGGTGATTTGGTATCCTCCTTAGTTAATCCTTTCCAAAAGTCTTTAACAACCTCTAAAGTAAGACTTTTAAAATCACTAGCATTAGATGAAGAAGGCTTACATGCTGTTGAATAATAAATAGATCACCAAGGATTCTGGGCTCAGTATATCGCCTAAATACCGAATCAAACACCACAATTCGACAAACCCAAAACCACAACTCAATCCTAAACAATTGGTTGCTTTTTTGGCTAGCCCACAAAGGGTTTTGGTATGAGTTATTTGCAGCCACACAAACAAGCCACAAAGGCTGGAAGAACCGAGAAGAAAAGCTCAACGGTGGAAGCACGAAGCAACTGTAGCCACAGCTAATTTCTCTCTTCACAGGTAAGTGCAAATATAATTTCATACACAGCCAAAGCCAAACAAACGTGAGTCAAACATATATAGGTTAGGGATGGGCTTTTAGGTTAGGTAATAATTAGGCCCAATAGCTAATTGGTAGTTGGTAAATGGCTATCGACCTAAGAAGCCATCCAAGATTTATGGGTCGGGCCACGAGTAACACTAATTAAATTAGGCTACTTCAAATGGTCCAAATATGTTGTAGAATTGGTTTGAGCGATTGTTGTATCGATATTTCACTTCACTCGATCGAGACCTATGAAGTAAAATCTAAAAAACAGTTTAACATCATCCCTCGAGATTTATTGGGTATTAAAAAATCCAACAAATCTCCACATTGATACCCAATTAACCTGCAAGTAACCAAAACACACAGTTTATACTTGTATAATTAAGGTAACCAATAAAATTGGTATCACAGACCTTACCTCATGTTTCGAACCCGAAATACATACCATACCTGCTTCATGTACTTACGATGGCTAAGATCAAGAACACCCAAATAGAAGGAGATAATCACAATCAATCAATAGCAAAATGCNCTCGTGTTTTCAACTTGAAACACATACCATACCTGCTCCATATACTCACCAGTGTTAAGATCAAGAACACCCAAATAGAAGGAGATAATCACAATCAATCAATAGCAAAATGCGATGGAGATATCATATAGGATAACACAGGTCTTTTTAAAAAAAGATACATTCACACAAAACAATAGATTAACACCACTTAATCAAGCACACGGTCAACACATATGCAACAAATGCGTAAATGACCCCATGAAAAGATTTCACCACACTTATCCTATCTCATTCCGTATTACTCACACTTTGAGAACACTTATCTCACCTCATCGTCCACCATGCTCATAAGACTGATCACTCAACTCATTTCTAACTGGTAAATTTCTATAGATCCTAAGTTCTCAAGATAATCATCTATCACCACATCACTTCTCCCAACCTACGTGAATAATGTGGTCTCCACCTAATAGAAGTGATAAAAGTGACTCTCTCACACTCTACCTAATTAGAGTCTCTTCACAGATAAAGAATTCCAACATTTGATCACATCTCCACTTATTATTCAAATGTCACATTCCACATTCTCGGTACAAACCACTAATATACCCCTAGGCATCTATACTTCATCTCACCAATAAACATACAACACACTGCTAATGCATCTTAACCTACTATGCATGCTAAAAATTACAATGAGTAATTAAATTGCCCTCAAATTCATGCAAATGCACATATCAAATACATTGGAATGCACATATAATCATGCAATAGAATTAAGCAATCACACACATGCAGAAATGATTACACACGGATGCACATGCAATAACTAGGTTTACACTCAATAAAACTCACTAGGGTCATCACTCGACCCTATAGCCACATTCGCCACATCTCTCATCTTACCATTTTGCTTATCCTTTTTCTTTTTAAGACAGTCCCTAATAAAGCGTCTAGTCTTACCACAACTGTAACATCGTCTATCACTAGACTTGTCCCATCCCTCGCCCTTCTTCTTACCACCATCATCACTCGAGTCACTACTCGAATCATCATTGTCTTGAGCTCTAGCCAAATTCATATGCTTAAACGTCATTCTACTTCTCATCATATGTAACTCACCACTTCTCTTATTCTCTTTTTCATCTTTAATCTTTATTTCCTTACTCCTGAGAAAATCTATGATAATCTCATTTATTAAAGTGTCTTTACCATATTTAATTGCATTCTTAACCTCTCTATATAAATCACACATAGAATTAACGATATCAGACACATTTTCGTCACAATTAACGATATCTTGAACAAGTTTGTTGAAAATATCCAAATTGTCATAAGATCCTTTGAAGGATCCATTTTAAAGCTCAAAATTTTTTCAAACAAGTACAACTTATTAAGAGTAGATTTAAGTAAATATAAGTCCTCCAACTTTTGCCAAAGTTTTTTAGTAAAATTGAGTTTTCAAACTTTTTTCAAAACGGTGTATAGGTGTAAAATAATTGAAGTGTAAGCAAGTTTATCATATTTTTTTGTGCTTTGGTTAAATTTGTAGAAAATTTGCCATCTATGGCCTTTGAAACTTTTTTGTTGAACCAAAATCACCTTCATCTTTTATTGCCAAATTGAAAAGTCTCATTTCCCATTAAAAATTTCAATTTTGAAATATGAATATATTTTGAAAATAAAACAACCAAAATGCACAAATAGGTCAAACAAAGTAATCATAAGACAATAATATATACCATTCTAGATTCTCAGGGTTTCGTGAGACATGTGGTCCCAGATCAAGTGAATGTTCAAACGGGTCAAGTCTAGGTGTTCTAATGGAATAGTCAATGCAACACGAAGGTATGTCAACAAAAAATTCAAATTCTCACGTAATTAAACACAGAAGCAATTATCAACTTGCAGTTAAATCCAACACTTCAAATAGAGCAAATAGTTTCTAAATTTCTAGCACAAGCAATGTTACCCCCACACAGTAACCCCGATTCTAATGTCACTCCACACAATGATGCGCTAATGCTGAAATTTAACGGGATTAACCAATTTACTAGAGCGGACCTATTTGAATCCGTAAATTACAAGAGATGTGAATTTATCACTTTAAGGCCACCACTATTCGCCCTAAAGTCTCCAACAATTGCAGTAACCAACTGAGTAAAATTTGAATCACAAACATGCAGAGGAAAAATTATCTAGATTTCACTGTATAACCTGAAACAGAAAACTAACAACACAAAACCGTTAAAAATCAAGTTATAAATATCTGCTTGAAGAGACCGTCAGAGGAGGAGGTCCCACGTTCCCACATGCATGATTGCCAGAGTTCTACGCGTCGCTACCATTGGTAACGTGCCACCCACCCGGTGCACCTCAATCTGCTGAACACGCCAGTGTCTTGGTTTCTCCACCAGGTCAGTGGTTCCTAGTTTGGTTTTTGGTCTGAAATTCACCACCAACATCGCTCTGATACCAAATGTTGAATAATAAATAGATCACCAAGGTCTGGGCTCAATGTATCGCCTAAATACCGAATCAAACACCACAATTCGACAAACCCAAAACCACAACTCAATCCCAAACAATCGGTTGCTTTCTTGGCTAGCCCATAAAGGGTTTTGGTTTGAGTTATTTGTAGCCACACAAACAAGCCACAAAGGCTGAAAGAAATGGAAAGAAAAGCTCAACAGCGGAAGCACGAAGCAACTGTAGCTATAGTCAATTTCTCTCTTCACAGGTAAGTGCAAATATAATTTCATACACAGCTAAAGCCAAACAAACGTGAGTCAAACATGTATAGGTTAGGGATGGGCTTTTATGTTAGGTAATAATTAGGCCCAATAGCTAATAGGTAGTGGGTAAACGACTATCGACTTAAGAAGCCATCCAAGTTTATGGGTCAGCCCCGAGGAACACTAATTAAATTAGGCTACTTCAAATGGCTTAAATAGGTTGTAGGATTGGTTTGAGCGATTGTAGTGTCGATATTTCAATTCACTCATCGGTCGAGGCATATGAAATATAATCCAAGAAACGGTTTAACATCATCGCCCGGGATTTATCCATCAATCTACTACTTCAAAATACATTCTTTATTAAATAATGGGGCTCAAACAAGATTTGATGCTGGCCGGAAACCCTAGAACATTGCTTCAAACTGTCTGAACAGCAAGGAAACCAACCTGAACTTTCCAAAATATGATCGAGAGTGAAATGCAAAGCTGAGCAACCTGAACTTTCCAAAATCTGATCGAGACTAAAATGCAAAGCTGAGTAGGATAAACACCCACAATCTGTGACAAATCTGACCGAAAACCAAGTGGAACAAACTGAAACTGCAATAAAACTGACCAAAACTAAATGCTGAATACTTATTTCCCAATAGATACAGGAAAAATCGAAACTAGAACAAGAAATCTCAAGAAGTCAAGAGGCACTCGTGGGATTTTCTCTCACTAGAGTTGAGAGCTTCTGTCTCTAACCTGACTGAGAGCACTTGCAATTCTAAAAATGGCCAAGGCATTGTTTTATTGTTGATGAGGTTGATGTTGCTATATATAGGGTGTGATGATTATTTTCATCGAGATAGGTCTCGCATGGGAAATTTGACCCGTATCTTGGCAGGGAAAAACCGATGGTGCGTGGAGAAGAGATATTAACGGTGTACTTTCACTCTTTTCCATATACTGCTAACGTGTTGCAACCATGGCAGTGTCTTACTCCCAATGCTGCTTGTATTTCTAGATCTGAGTCTCGTTTATTATATTTTAAAGCTTGTAAACTTTGTCAAGCTTTGTTGAAAAATCCCCAATCAAGAATGAGGCAAAGGGAGATGGGATGTTCTGTAAAAGGTGGTTGTCCCTCTTTATGTGCAAATTGATTTCACCATCCATAAAAACCAGCAGCTCTTTTACGCTACCAGTCTCTTGGATCCTGACCACTGTGTGTACATATGCTAGTTAAAGCACTGTTAGAGTACCTTTGGCAAGGAAGATTAGATTGGACATCAGTGAATTTTCTTAAGGTTGTTGATGCAACTTATTGACCTCAAATCGAGATGAACAAATTCCTCTTGCTTAACTAGAATTTTCTTTCCATGAATTCATTGAATTCTACTAAAAATATGGGTTGCGTGAGAAATGATTATTTAAAGAGAGTGTGTATTCAATTTTCTCTTTTTCTTTGCTCCAGGCCCGGTCCAGCCCCTCTAAATCCAAGTTAGTAGGTTTTTTTAGTACAAGCCTACCTAAAAAAAATTCAGCCCAATACCCAATAGTCCAATCCAATTTATTTATAACCCAACCCAAATATCATTATATCAAACTCTCATTCAATTTTTGAAATCGTCATTCTTCAAGACTTCAAACAGCAGCCGATTCAGCCCTAAAATTGAATTGAAATTGCAATTTCCACATGTTGGTTTTTTTTTTTTCTTGCTGGTTTAGTAATATATATTTGGTATTTTCTCAATTCGAATCTGTCCTTGATTTTTTTCTTGCTCGTTTTGTTTCTTGGTTCCCAGATGAAGATTTCTTGATTTTTCTGTTGTTGCCTGCCATGTTTCTTATACTGTGTGTTTTTTCAAGAAACAAACAGACAATTTTTGCGGTTTTTTTACATGGAATTGAAGTGTTTTGTCACTTTTGTGTTGAATTTATAGTGGATCTTGAAGTTATCCAAGGATGTATAATCTAGATATTCTGGGGCTATATTGATTGGTGGCTATAATTAAATAATATGAAATTACACATTCTATTGCCAAAACTTAGACCAAAAACGAAAGAACTTATATTGTAGATTGATTCTTATGTTGACTGAACTTGCTTAATGGAGATTCTTTTTAGTTTTTACTATAATCTGCAGCAATGAATTTCTTAAAACCTTGCAACACGTAGTTTTATAATTTTCAAGTGTAGTTTGCTTCTTTTTTATTTATTTTTTCTCATGAAGAATTTTATTGGATTTAGTTTCATGAGACCATGCTATGTGGGTTGGGTGGACAGTTAGAGGTGGCAAACGAGTCGAGCGGCTCGTCGGCTCGGCTGCTCGGCTCGTTTTTTACGAGCTACGAGCCCGAGCCGAGCAGGCTGGCTCGCTAGGCGAGCCGAGCCTGGTTTTTTACGAGCGGCTCGTCAAATTTTTTTTTATTTTTTTAAATGTCTGTATAGTTTTAAAAAAAAAAATTTTTTTTTTTGCCGAGCTTGGCTCGGCTCGGCTCGTGAACCACGAGCTCGTGGGCCGAGCCCCACAAGTAACTCGGCTCGTTACAAACGAGCCCGAACTCGAGCTCGTGCTTATATGGGCCGAGCCGAGACATCCCATAGGTGGACTGACATGTTAGCATGTCGATTTGACTGTTATTAGTTCACTGAGAGGGTGATTTACATACACAGATGTAATAGCTTTTAACAATCAAACTCATTATATAACAGACTCTAGTTACTTGTTATTAAGCCATTCCAATTTTCTGAAAATTTTGTTACCCATGGAATTCTTCTCTCTTACCTTTTTCTTAAGAATCTGATCACTAGAAACAAGTACTTACTTAATGGAGATTCTTTTTACTTTTTCTGCACCTAGATTTTCCAATAGATAGTATCACTAACCAAATCCAATACGCAAAAAGAAATTATTTAGTCGACAATGAATTTGTTGCCTATGTTATTTAGTCTCAGTTTTTTTATTCTTTCTACTATTTTCAGCCTTGACAAATGGAAGCTCAACCTTCATCAAAGAGAATAAAGACAATATTTTCATTCTTTAAAAAGACGGGACAATCTAGTGAAAGTATATGTACATCTCCAGAAATTGAACATCTATCAGTCTCAACTCCTATGCAACATCCTCCAATTTTATCTCCAGGAATTGAACATTCATCGGTCTCAATTCCTGAATTGCAATCATGTACTAGCACTGAACGGGATTCGGGAAAACGAAAGCAAATGTTTGAACATCCCATCAATCTACGAGATGAGATTAGAATTTCAAGAAAATGAAAGAAAAAGTTGGACCTTATTTCAGTTGAAACTTAACGAGTATCCAAGGATAGAAGGAAAAAAGCAAGCCCGACGCTTTTAGAAAAGTGGTTCGATGAATGTTCGGGATTGGTTAACGAAGGATATAATAATTGGAAGAGGATTAAGGATGAAAGCAAGTGTGCATTTCTTATTCATGCTAATTCAACATATTATAAACTGTGTGAGATTAGAGCTAAAGATTTAATCAGACCGTCTCAGCATGTTGACAAGGTGATGCATACTGTATTGGAAGAAGAATTTCAGAAACGTCGTTTGAGTATAATGACTTCAATTAAAAGTGTTCAATGATTAGCATTTCAAGGTTTAGGATTCAGAGGTAACGATGAATCACCATCTTCTCTTAATCGTGGGAATTTTTACAACTAATAAAGTACGCAGCAGATATGAATCCAGAAATTAGTAAGTTGTATTAGAAAATGCACCACAAAATTCCCAATACATTGCTCCAACTTTTTAGAAAGAAATTTTTGCATATTATGACTAATAGAGTACGACGAATGATTCGAGAGGAAGTTGGGGATGAATGCTTTTGCATTCTTGTTGATGAAGCATAAGATGCATCTAATCGAAAACAGATGGCCATTATCTTGAGGTTTGTGAATAGTCATGGTATTTTGATAGAACGTGTCTTTGTAATCAAAATAGTTAGTGATATCACCGCATTGAATCTTAAAAATAAAAAAATGTGGTGTTCTTGCTCAATATGAACTTCAGGTGAACAAAATGAGATGACAAGGGTATGATGGTGCTAGTAATATGTGCGGTGCTTGTAATGGACTTCAAGCATTATTTATTAGAGATTGTGAATATGCATACTACGCCCATTTTTTTACCCATCGATTACAGTTGACATTGGTTGCAGCAGCTAACGATGTCACTGTCATTTGGAATTTCTTTTCTCATTTAGACAAGATTGTCAATATTATTACTTCTTCTCCTAAACAAGTTATCGAGTTGCAAGCGTCTCATAGAAAGGAATATCAGTGTATGATGGCTACTGGGGAGCTCGAATCTAGAAGTGGAGCCAATCAAATGGTTAATTTGCAGCGGTCAAGAGCTACTCGTTGGAGTTCACATCACGACTCTGTAAAGAGCTTGATATATTTGTATGGTGCAACCCACAAAGTGCTTGAATATATATTTGTGACCATTGTTCAAATGATAGATCTTTGGTTGAAGCTCATGTTGCTTACAAAAAGTTGGAGAGTTTTAAGTTCATATTTGTCTTACATTTGATCCATGGAATTATGAGAATTACTGATTTTTTTGTCAAACCCTTGAAAAAAATCCCAAAACATCTTAGCTGCTTTAAGGTTTGTGTCTACTACAAAACAATTGCTTCAGAAATTGAGAGATGACGGTTGTGAAGAATTTCTTCAAGAAGTGAATTTTTTTTTTGCTCAAGAAATGATATTACAATACCTAATCTAGAAGGTTTGTATAACATTGGTCGTTTTAGTGATGAAACTACAGTTGAGCATTATTATCACTATGATGTCTTCAACGAATCAATAGATTTTGTGATGATGGAGTTAAGTACAAGATTTAATGACATATCAGTAGAACTCCTTTCTCTCAGTGCTGCTTTGGATTCTAAAGATTCATTTAGATCATTTGACAGTCGTAAAATTTGCACACTTGTAGAGAAATTCTATCCTCAAGATTTTTCAAAGTAAGATATTATTACATTAGAATTTGAGTTACTTCATTATGAGTTAGATATGAAGGGTGAGCCTCGATTTCAAGTATCTACACTTGTTGAGTTCTGCAGATAGTTGACTGAGAGTGGAAGGTCGGAAAGTTACATTATAATGATTAGATTGATTCGTAGTGTATTAGCATTACCTATTTCTACCGCAAGCACTGAGCGAGCATTTTCAACAATGAAATATGTGAAGACGACACTTCGCAACAAAATGTAGGATGACTTTCTTGCTGATTGTATGATACGTTTTATAAAAAAAGAACTTGCTGAAAAAATTGATCGAGATTCTATTATAGATGAATATTATATTTCAAATTTTCGTCGAGAACAACTTAAATAAATAATGTTCTTTAATGAATTTTTTTATCATGTAAATTTTATTGCATTGGCTTTCTTAAGTACTTTCAGCCCCCCGACAAAAAATCCTAGACCCGTCCCTGATCTTAGTACTATTTATAGATATTTGATGAGGTCAAGAGTGTAATTTAGTTTTTTACTTTAGCAAGATACATAAGTGGCCGTCATTATTTAGTGAGCTTTAACTGAATCTCTTATATTTTCACATTTTATTCTACATACTATGTGTTCTTCACTTGTTGATTGTGAAATCATGTTCAATAGGCTTAACATATATAAGACATGTTTGACATGACTTTTGAAAAGTCAAAAGATTTTTTTTTTTAGATTCAAAAGTTGCTTTTGGATTCATTAAACTAATTTTATGAAAATGATTCTTCTAATTAAAAATGTTTTAAGAAAAAGTTGGTCCAATGTGACTTTATTTAAATCACTTCCAGATAAGAAAGCTATTTTTGAAATTAGTTCTAAATAAAAATTAAGGTAGCTTATTCAGGAAGTTCTTTACATGAAGTAAAAGTCATCCCTAATGGGCATTTATTCACGTGTACTTCAATGACGATTTTTGTTGATATAGAATAACATATGGAAACAAATAGGGGTATTTTGGTTTATTCAATAATTTTGCACATTACTCAATCCCGTGTTTGTTAAAAAAGGAAAACGATTTATGGTGTAATATGTAAGCAACTTCGAGACTTAAGTTGACCGGTTGCAATATTCAAGAGATAATTTAATTAATAGTCGCTGAATTTTGCTATATGTTGCTATCACTAAACTTTGCTATAGATTATTACTCGTTTATCTAAATTTAAAAGGTTATCCATAGCTCGTTTAAATTTGAACAAAATTACTCATTGCTCACTGAACTTTACTATAAGTAATACTGATGAAAATAATATTGATGATTGATGAATAACTTTATTCAAATTTCAATGAGCAATGACTAAACTTTTAAATTTCAGTGAGCAATAAATAACCTACAGTAAATTTAGTGAGCAAAGAGTAACACTCTAAATTTAAATGAGCAAGTATTAACTTATAACAAAGTTCAGTGACTATTAATTAAATTAACTCCAATATTCAATTCCTATAGTATTTCTATAATTTATATGTGCAATAGGATCAAGTCGAGAGACATATAAACAATTTTCTTTATAGTTCTAGATCGATGAGTGAACAGTTATAAAATAGACATTGTGCAATTGAATCATTCTCTAGCTTGGTAAAATAGGAATAAATAGAGAAAGGCGGAGCTTTTAATTGTGGTGTACGATGGTGTAAATTATTTTCTTAATTTTTTTGTAAAATATTTGTAGTGTGAATTTATTAAGTATATTTAAATTAGTGATGCATTTATAAAGTGGTATAATGAATAAATATTGTGATGATAATATAACCATCATAATGAAATGAAAAATTGAAGTTATTTTTTTTTCCAGTAGAATAAATTAAACTAATTGACAGACGTTACTAATTGGTTGATGAATGTCGTACTTATCTATACCGATAATCGATTATATTATTCAGTACTACTTGATTATTCAAGTTCAATTTGTGTAATAGTTCTAACCAAAGTCAATGTGATCGGGTTAAATTCATCCATAGCCACCCGATTTTATACTTAGCGTACATTGATCATCCAATTTGTTTCACCATGATCGCCCAACTTCATACTTAGTGTCACATTGGTCACCTAATTTGATTTTGTTTTACCATGATCACTCAACTTTATATTTAGTGTCACATTGACCACCCAATTGGATTTTTTTTTTTTTTATCATGATTACCCAACTTTATACTTAACCATTGTTTGTGCCCCATTTTTTCTTTTTAAAAATACATTCTTGAATAGTATTTTGACCATCTTTCAATAATATATTTTCAATAAAATAATATTACATGTAAACCCAAAAATTTTCTTTATTTTTTAATTACACATTTTCCATCAATACACTATTCAAAAATAATTTTTTTGACAAAAATGAGGCTCAAACAAACTCTTAGTGTCACATTCGCTACCAAATTTGATTATGTTAAATAAATTTATCAAGTGACTTGACTGAAACTAAGTATAAAGTTGGGGTCATGGTGAAATAAAATGAAATGTGTGGTCAATGTTACACTAAGTATGAAGTAAGTGGCCATGGTAAGGTGATCAATGTGACTTTAAGTATGAATTTGAATGATCATTAATGAATTTAACCCCATGATCATTCCCTTCATTTATTAATCAATTGATACTATCATTTATTCCGCTTATTTTCTTTCTTTCTTCTTTATTCAATTGGCAATATAATAATTAAGCCTTAGTTTGAAAAATTTATAAATGATTTATCAATATGATTAGTTAGAAAATGTCTCAAAATTTTTGATCGAATTTATAAACTAATTATTAAAAAAAAACACTCTTAAACCTCGTTTTATCAGATATACTTTAAACTCTCCGCAACACAGCGGTGTTGACTGACCATTCGAAATGTCTAAATTGCACTCTCACCCAACTTCAGTCCTCTCTATAAATTTAGGTCTCTGGTATTACAATTAGAATTAGGTTTCCATCGCAAAAATCCCAACTGATGAAGGAGGCAAAACAGAGCGAGGGGGATTTCTAAGGGTGGTTATACCTCTCTAGTAGCCCGTGATTTCACTATCCACAAAAACTAACAGCCCTTTTATACTCGGGTTTCTGCGCGTATATATTCGGGGAAAATTTCACTAATGGTCACTGAATTTTAAGCAATACTTAAGAGCCTGCTTGGGAGTTTTTAGTATCAGTTATGGGGGTTTTTAAGCCGCTGTTTGTTTTATTAAGCTTTTTGAAATTGCTGCTGCTGCTGC
>CAIGRB010049785.1:53087-72416 GCA_903798255.1 Fraxinus quadrangulata | reverse complement strand
ATATGCTCATTACTTTTACTTTTAAACGAATTTAGATTAAGACTTGTGATTTCACCGTTTGATACCATATATTCTCTATCAATTCTTCCTTTAGTTGTCATAGAATCAACATTTTCGACCTTCTTAAGTTAGGGGGTCTAATGCTTGAAGCCGTTCCGCTGAAAAAGGAGCAAAATATTGGAGAAATCAACAGAACGGCACAAGTGCCGTTACTGTATATAAAACGGCACTTGTGTCCTTCTATCTCTAAACACGATTACAAAGTGCTACTACCCATCCGAGTCACGATAATCGATAAGATGAACTCATTTAAGTTGTAGGATGGACATGTCGCTTACAACATTCGGAAGATATGCTCATTACTTAATTGACATGAAAAAAGAAAACAACACAACTGTCATTACTGTTCTGAAAATGGCACAAGTGTCGTTACAACACCAGTGATGTTTTAGTGTAACAAAAAACCATTACTGCAGTGTATTATCAAGAATGGAGAGACCATAATAGATAATGTTTGTATTGTCATTTTACATGAAAGATAATGACTGTAGTGTCGTTCTACACTGCGTAAAACGGCTGGAGTGCCGTTCTGTACTACAGATCGTCTAATAGTTGCGGACAGTACAAAAATACACCAACTATGAACAAAAATCAATTAAAATATTATTTCATACTATATTCAACAATAAAAGGACCAATGTACATGAGATTTACAAATATACCTTTATTTTTTCTTTAAATACAGTAGAGATTTCAATGTAGACAATATAGAAACCAAAATTTTTGTTCAAATGCTCAAAATGTTGGAGAAGATAGGTGAGAAAAATAATGAATAACAAGATTTTTAGTAGCAAGTACAGGGAGACGGAGATCACGTTGATTCAATTGGAGATGAATTTGGGGAATTTGATTGGATTGAAATGGTGTTTTGGTCTTTTCCATTATAGGGTAGTTTAGACATTTGATAATGTATGTTTATTGTATTTTTAAACTGAGGCCATTTCACCAAATAACATTGAGGAAAGACTATTTTTTCAACTACAATGTTTGACTGGGTGTTTTAACAAAGAGTCCCAAACTTTTTTGTAGAGCAAGTTTACACCTGTGCACGAAATTAGGAAACTAATCCTGATTTTAGTAATAAATTATATGCGATAGAACTAAAAATTTTGAAATAATTTAGAAGATTTACTTGTGTTATTTCATGTAACTTGTGTAATGGCCCCTAGCCATAATTTAAAAGGTACAAAATATGTTATACCAGTAATTTTAAATGCTTTTAAGTTTTGATGCTCCAATTACAAATTCTAATTTAGAGAATACTTTAATTGAACCGTACGAATTTTGGAGCAAAACAAATTAAATTATTGAATTTATAAACATATTAGGGATGAAACATTTAATATAGGTTTTTCTAGCCTCCTTCATACAATCAAAACACATCAGACGTAGGTAGATGTCGAATGCTTGCAAAACTACATATATATTTTAGTCATCAAATGTTTAGAATCGTAGAGCCAGCTGATACCATGGAAATAGATTTACTTTATTTTTTGAAACGTTATGAACGAACATATCCCGTTGTTTCTGTCATTCCACGTAATCTTCTAATACATCCGATTAGCATCGTAGCATCGAAGTTTGCTTTTGTGCAGATGGTCAAGTTTTGTTTGATTTCAGAAATCGACTCAAAGCAGACATATTAGAAAGTTTAATGGGTTTATATGATTTACAAGAAGTTGAGCACCGATGACAAAATCAATATGCCGAAATTCCATCTAGTCAGGTCAATGATATTTAATTTCATCATATTCATACTTTGTAATTTTCTTAATATAATTCAATTTTTTTAAAAAAAGATTATATACGGAACAAGTCATCCATGTACAATTTTAACTTCGTCTACTAAAAAATTAAATAGCGGTCCCAAAACCAGAAAAATGAGGATTTTTAACATTACAAAAAAAAAAAAAAAAGCTCATGCTCGTGGGTCGAGCCAAGCTCGACTTGTGCTCGAATGAGCGTAATGGATGAGGCAAGTTCATTTGCTGAACCGAGCCATCCCTACATTAACGCATTGCTGCAACATAGCAATGAATTAGACGGCAACAGTAGTTAACCTTTAATTTTAGGCAGCAATACTTTCGTGATATTCAAATTTTGATTCCCCCCATTTTTCGCCTTTTCTTGGCTAGAAGCATAGGCTTTAGATTTTTCACACGAGTTTTAATCTTCAATCTCTCAATCTATTATAAAGTATGCATCCAACCCAAGACCAAAACATTGCAGCCCACAATCAGCCTATGCCAGCAGCCCAAATTCTAGAAGAAGCCACTACACATTGCTCAAATGAAGTGGATAGATTTATTAATCCATTATTTCCTTGTAAATACATTTTATATATATATATATTGCAATTCTCCTTTCGAAATATTTTTCAGCTAGTTTTGTTATAGAAGTGTGTATAAAAGAACATCATCACTGTACAAATTGAATCGAATTATTTTGAAATGCACTAAATAGTTGCACCCCTTTGTTGATTGTCTCTGGTTTCCATTTCTCTACTAACTTCTTTTTTTGGTATCTTACATGGTATCGGAGTTTGAGAGAGAATCTCCATGAAAGATCAACACGATAATTCCTCTGATTCTTCCTCCCACTCCGTTGTGTCATCTATTCACACTAAAAAACCCCAACTGTTATTCCAATTTTAACGACCCCAGCAACCCTTATCGGCTTGACAACGGCGATAACCCTGCTATTATTCTTGTCACTGATGTACTTACCATCAATAACTACCCAACTTGGTCGAGGGCTATGCGTTGTGCCCTTCGTGCCAAAAACAAGCTGGGTTTTATCAACAATGACCTTTCGCGACCTAAAGACCCTGAAGATCCCCTTATCGACCTCTGGGGCCGCTACAATGACATGGTGGTGTCATGGATTCAGAACTCCATCAGCTCGTCCATCAAATCGAGTATTACTTTCGTTGATGACGCACACGAGATTTGTACTGACCTCCAGGATCGATTCTCCCAACAAAATGGACCTCGTATTTTTCAGTTGAAGAAATCCCTTGCCAGCATTCTCCAAGACACCGATTCTATAAGTATCTATTATGGAAAGCTGAAAACACTATGGGATGAGGTTTCCGTTTATGACCTATTCTTGTTTGTAACTGTGGAACCATGAAAACACTTGTCGATCGATATCAATGTGATTGTGTTTCTAGTTTTTAATGGGTTTGAATGACATTTACTCAAACATTCGTGACTAAATTATGCTTTTAGATCCCATGCCACCTGTTACTAAGGTGTTTTCTCTCATCCAACATCAAGAACGTCACCACTCCCTTGTTCCACATAGCCCAAGCCAAGACTCAATGGCTCTTGCCATCCAACGCCCCTCCCCTTCCCTGCCTCTAGAACCCCAACTTACTTAAAACCAACCCAAAAGAGAGATCGGCCTTTTTGCACTCACTGCAAGATCATAGGTCATACCCTTGAATCCTGCTTCAAAATTGGCAATGCTTAAGCCCCTGTTTGTTCCCATTCTCACATGACTAGACATATGGTTGACAAATGCTACAAATTACATGGAAACCCACCAGGCCATAAGTTTTTCCATAAACCTCAACCTCCTGTTGCCTTTGCTGCTCAATCCACCAATTATCCTTCCATCCACCTTGAGCCACTCAGTGATGATAAGATTGGTTTAACTATGGCTCAGTATCAACAACTAATGGCTCTACTTCAGCAAAATGAGGGTTATAGTGCTGCTCATCATTCGGCCAACCATATTCTGTCTACTAATCACATTTCTTCAACATCAAATTTTTCTGGTATTTCATTTTGCTTATCCACTCACGTACACACATCACAGCCTTCTTTCTTTTTTCTTTGGATCATAGACACGAGTGCAACAGACCACATGATTTGTTGCTCCTCATTACCCATTCCCATTACCCCCACACATTTCACACTCTATCAAATTACCAAATGGTACCAATGTTCCAGTCACTCATATGAGCACTGTACACATCACTAAATCTCTCTGTCTTATTGAGGTATTATGTGTTCTGTCATTCCATTTTAATTTGATTTCATCTAAGAAACTTGCCTCTTCACTAAACTATTTTCTGGTTTTCTTCTTTGATGTTTGTTTTATTCAAGACCTTGCCTCTTGGACAATGATTGGGAAGGGTTAAGTGGGGAATGACTTATATCACCTCTTATATCGTGGAGTTTCTCCTTCTAGCCTAGCTGACAAAGTTGCACAGTTTTCCAATAGAGTTTTTAACTTTTCAGTTTCTATTTTGAGTCATGTTCCTGTCAATGCCCTTTGGCATTGTTAGGCCATCTTTCTTTTCCATGCCTCAGTTTAATTACTGATCCTATTGTAAAAAAATAGCACCAAAAACATTAATAAAAAACATTGTTGCATTTGTCCCTTAGCAAAGTTGCACAGACTCCCCTTTCCTACAAGTCAACATAAGACTTCTCAACCTTTTGAATTAATACATTATGACCTCTGGGGTCCTTGTTCTACCAATGCATATGATGGATCCAGATTTTTCTTGACCACCATAGATGACTTTACCCGTACTACATGGCTTTATCTTCTCAAAAATAAATCCGAAACTAGGAAATGTATTGGATATTTCACCAACCTGGTTCACACTTAATTTGACCTCACCATTAAAATATCGAGAAGTGACAAAGGCAATGAGTTCTACATGACTTATTTTTTCAATTCTAAAGGCATTATACATTAAAAAACTTATGTTGCTACACCCTGACAAAACGGCATTGTAGAAAGAAAACACCAACATCTCTTAAATGTTGCTCGGGCATTAAAATTTCAAGTCATACTGGAGTGACTGTGTTCTCACAACCACATACCTCATTAATAGGACTCCAAGTCCCCTACTCCACAATAAAACCCCATACGAGCTTCTGCTTTACTCATCCCCACTTATTCTCACTTGAAGATTTTTGGATCCTTATGTTTTGCATCACCATTGCTTTTGGTGGAACAAAATTTGATCTTGTTTTTCTAGGTTATCCATTTGTAGTCAAATATTATAAACTCCTTGACCTTGAAACAAATGCCATTTTTGTTTCTAGAGATGTGATTTTTCATGAGTCAATTTTTCCCTTCCATTCTTTGTCTTTCCCACCATCCTCCACAAATGAAATTCCTAATTTGGTTTACACTAAACCCTTACCTGATCTATTCCCATTTTTCCCACCCTCACCACAACATCCTCCCTCCTAAACCATCAACTCTGCCCCTCTAGTTGCTGTCCATTCTAATTCCCAAGCCACCTCAATCCCTCCTCCTAACACCATTTCAGAATCTATCCCTCCTCTTCGTAGGTCTTCTAGACAAAGGAAAGCCCCATAATTTTTGAAGGATTTCCACTGCCAACAGGCATCATTCATTGCTCACTCATAGTTGCTGCCGAGAGCTCTACAAGAAGGTCCTCCACATCACATCCCCTAAATCAATTCCTTACTTACCAGAAATTTAGTCCTTCATTCACTGCTTTTTCCTCTTCAATTTCTATTATTTTAAAACCCTCTTCTTACAAGCAAGCCTTGAAACACCTTGGCTAGTGTGCAGCCATAGAATCTGAGCTGAAAGACTTAGAAGAAAACCACACTTGGGTTATTGCAGATTTACTTCCTAGTAAACACCCTATTGACTGCAAATATGTGTACAAAATAAAGTTCAATTCTGATGGTTCCAATGAATGAATGAAAAGCAAGACTTGTTGCCAAGGGATTCACACAACATGAGGGCATCGACTACACTGAGACTTTTTCCCCAGTGGCCAAATTAGTCATTGTTCGTGTTCTCCTCTTTGTGGCAGCAATTAAGGGTTGGTCCTTACACCAATTCGATGTACACAACGCATTTCTTCATGGTGACTTGGAAGAGGAAATTTAAATGAAGAAACCTCATGGTTACCCAAAGGGGCACCCACTAGGTATGCAAGCTCACCAAGAGTCTTTATGGCCTTAAATAAGCCTCAAGACAATTGTATTCCAAATTCTCTTATTCCCTATAGTCTATTCACTAAGGCTGGTGGTACATCTTTACTGCTTTATTAGTCTATGTTGACGATATTATTGTGGCTGGAAATTACTCAAAATCTATTGCCTCTCTTAAACATTTCCTACATACTCAATTCAAAATTAAAGACCTAAGGTGTTGGCGTTATTTTTTGGGTTTGAAAGTTGCAAGATCTTCCAAAGGGATACATTTATCCCAACGCAAGTACACTTTAGATATTCTTTTAGATTCAGGAACCCTTGGTTGCAAGCCCCTACATCTACCACTTGAGCAAAATTTTAAGTTGCATAAATCTTCTGGACAACCTTTATCTGACCCTAGTTCATATAGATGACTTATTGTTCGAATGTTGTATCTTACTATCACACGACCAGATATTTCCTATGTTATTCAGCTCCTGAGTCAATTCATGCATTTTCCTGCAACCTCACATCTTTCAGCAGCACATAAGGTTTTACGATATCTCAAAAATGCTCATGGTCAAGGCTTTTTATTGTCATCCTCATCTCAGTTACAGCTTTAAGCATATTGTGATTCTGATTGGGCCTTATGCCTCCACACACGTCGCTGTACTACATCTTGATTGGTAAATCTCTTGTATCTTGGAAGTCGAAGAAATAATTAGTCGTTCTCGATCCTCAGCTGAAGCTGAGTATCGTTTTATGGCATCAACATGTTTCGAGCTTACCTAGCTAAGATATCTGCTGGCTGATTTGCATATTCCACATCTACAAGCTGCCTCACTTTTTTGTGACAATCAGGCTGCTCTCTATATTGCTGCAAACTCTGTGTTTCATGAGAGAATGAAACAAATCGAAATAGACCGTCACCTCATCCGAGAGAAGATCCAAGAAGGTAGCATTACAACTTTTCACATTGCCTCTCAATCTTAGGTGGCGACATCTTTACAAAAGCTTTGCCTATTTACCTTCTTAATCTTCATCTGTCCAAGATGGGAATAGTGAATCTCTACTCTCGATCTTGAGAGGAGCTATTACACAGTATGCATCAAGCCCAAGCCCAAAACATTGCAGCCCACAATCAGCCCATGCCAGCAGCCCAGATTTCAAAAGAAGTTACTGCACGTTGCTCAAATAAAAGTGGATAGATTTATTAATCCATTATTTCCCTGTAAATACATTATACTCAGTTAGTTTTGTCATAGAAGTGTTTATAAAAGAACATCGTCACTGTACAAATTGAGTCGAATTATTCTGAAATGCATTGAATAGTTGCATCCCTTTGTTGATTCTCTCTGGTTTTCATTTCTCCACTATCTTCTTTTTTTGGTATCTTACACAATCCATCGTATTTCTTTGATCAATCTCTCACCTCTCGATCCTATTAATTTCAAAATATTTTTTGTTTTCTCATAATGTGTACTCTCTAATCTCAACTTCCATATTTTTTTGTATATCTACGTATTTTACGTAGTGGTTAGTTCATCATCATCTTCATTCGACGAAAATATTTGACGAGTCTAGGAGATTTTTCAAATGTCCAATGATGCAAATTGCATTACGTGCTCTATAAAATTAAAAAAAATTAAAATTATTCTTCTTAAACTATAAAAAGAAGTATTTGTTTAACCTTTGATTCTACTTATTCTTGTGAACGTAATTGATACGCATGTTTAGTAGTATTATATTTAAACGATGAATGACAATTTGACTCTTCAAGAGAAACTATTTTCTATTAAAAAGGTTGTGTTAATTGAATTAACTTATTGATCCACCTCTGCTCCACATCAGCAAACTGAAGTACCAGCTGGAGAATTCATCAGTAGTTGCTTGCTTTACTGTTAGATATCGTTTTTGCTTGTAGTGCTACCACTCAATTTGTTATAAAATATTCTAGACTTGATCTACAATTATTTTCATTATATAATACTAAAGACCTCAGCAATGGAGGATACGGTAGATTGTATAATTTCATCTTCATTTGAAGTTTAACTCGGTATCAGAGCTCCATGGCTAATGCCAGCAATACCCCTCAAAATGATGATCCCATTTCTGCACATACTTGACTTTCCAATAGCACTGCTACTCCACTGATAGGTAGCAACAACATCTCACCATTCAAAGTTAACCTTACTCAAGTTGTTTCAGTCAAGCTGGACAAAAACAAATTCTTACTATGGAAAAATATGATATTGCCAATTATACGTGGACACAATCTTGAAGGATATATCTCAGGGACAAAGGAGTGTCCCCAAGAGTTCACTGGTAGCCAAGTCACAGAAGAAGTTGGAACCAGTGTTGAGCTGATTAAAATCCTGAATACAATCAATAGGTATCCACAGATCAGTTGCTTATGGGCTGGTTATACTTCCGAATGACCCAGACATTGCAATGAGGGTTATTAGTGCAACAAATTCGAAGGAGTTATGGACAACAATTGAAGAAAGTTTTGGAATACAAAACAGGTCAAGAATTACCTTCCTCACTGGTGAACTGTAGAAATCAAGGAATGGATCACTGAACATTGATCAGTACCTTAACAAGGTGAAGTAACTGGCTGACAACCTTGAAATTGCTGAAAAAATTGTGGCTCACAATAACTTAGTTACTCAGGTTTTGGTCGGTTTAGATGAGGATTATACCCCTATTGTTGGTCAAATCAATGGCATAGATCATATACCCTGGGAGAGCTTCAGTATACACTTATGACTTATGAAAGTAGGAACATCTCAACTCTCTAAGAAATGACATAGCAGAAATCAATATAAATCAAACCTCAACAAACTTCACCCAAAGGGATGGTTCAAATGATCATGGTTCCAAATCTTATAGACCAGGCTATGGTGGAAAATTCACCAATTTCAGCAGTTATAGAGGTGGGAAAAGGGGCAGAAACAGAGGAGGCTACTTATATGGTGGCAATAACAGACCAATTTGCCAAGTATATAGGAAGGTTGGTCACAAAGCCAGCATATGTAACTTCAGATATGATGACATATACACTGGGAAGGTTGGTCACAAACCAAAGAACATGTTACAACACCTCACCTGCAGCTCTTGTTGCATCTCCTAGCACTGTGAATGATCCAGCGTGGTATGCAGACACTCGAGCTAGCAACCACATCACATCAGATAAAGGAAACCTCACCTCTATCAATGAATATGCTAGTAAGGAGAAAATCATGGTGGGAGATGGAAGTAAGTTGCATATCTCTCATTTTGGCACTACACATATTCCAGCTTTGAATGATAAGTTTCTAACTCTGAATAAGCTTCTTCATGTACTTGAGATTAAGAAAAATCTGATCAGTGTTTCTAAGTTGACTTCTGATAATGATGTTTACATGGAATTTCATCCTGATTGTTGTTTTGTAAAGGACAAGTCAACGAGGGCAGTGATAATGCAAGGGAAGCTTAAAGATATGTTGTATCAGCTGGATTTTCCTCACCAAACTACCAAGAGTCTCACCCCAAGAGTCAGTTTTCACAAATAAATCCTTTTGCAGTTTGTCTTCTATTGTTCCTAGTCATGAATCTTCAATTACAACATCTGATGTATGACACAAGAGACTTGGTCGTCCCTCTAGCCAAGTGATGAACCAAGTACTCAAATCCTATAATGTCAAAATTAAAGGAAATGAAATCAGATCTTTTTACAATGCGTGTCAACTTGGAAAATCCCACTTGTTACCTTTTCTCTTGTATTCATCTCATGCTAAAACTCCATTAGAACTTGTGTTTATAGACATATGGGGACATGCTTCCATTTTATCTACCCCAGGTTTCAAGTATTACACATATTTTCTTGATGACTTTAGCAGGTTTACTTGGATCTATCCATTGAAACAGAAATCTGAAGCCTTAAACGTGTTCATTCAATTCAAAAAACTCGTTGAAAACAAACTGAACTGTAAAATCAAAACATTACAAGCTGACTGGGGTGGTGAGTATAGAGTTTTTACAAAGTTTTTGAACCAATAAAGGATTGAGTTCAGACAGCCTTGTCCCTATACCTTAGCTCAAAATGGCAAGGTAGAGAGAAAGCATAGATACATAACAGAAACAGGCTTAACACTCTTAGCCCAAGCCAAACTACCCTTGAAGTACTGGTGGGAAGCTTTCCAAACTGCTACCTACTTCATAAATAGGTTGCCAATACCTACACTTCAAAAACAATCACCTTATGAAACTTTGTACAATAAGAAGCCTAATTATCAAACATTGAAAGTATGTGGCTGTGCCTGCTACCTGAACGTAATTTAGAACAACTTATGCAAATTATTGAATTTTAATTAAAGAATTAAATTAGATGTACATTCATTTTGTACATCAAGGTTGACATCTCTTGATTTGTCAAAATCGTGGCCATTAATTTTATTAAGTTTTATTCAAGTCAAAAGCAATTATTTTGACAAATCAAGAATGTTAAATTTGATGTACTAAAAGAATGTACATGTAGCAGTTTTAGCTTGGGAGTAGTTAAATTATAGATAGCCAAATGATTGACAATTAATTAGGTGCCAATTTGGTTGAAACGTATTCAACTTATAATGATGTGTACTAACAAAACTAGATTATAAATTATGCAATCCTATCTCAGAAAACACGTGAAACTGAATTCACACACGCACCTCTCTACACCCACACACATTATATTTGTCACACATCTAATTCCTATAGTAGATTTAAAGGAAAATTGCGCTATGACTGCAAACTTTCATTTTGTTCTAAATTGTACCTAAACTTTTCGTTTATTTCACCCGTAGTCTCAAACCTTTCATTTCGCTGGAGCAAATGGAAAAATAGACGGATTTCATCCATTACCATGTTTGTATTATCCTGACACATTACTAGATATTAATCGGGGACGACGAATGTGACTTAATTAATCTAGAATAATTAATGATAACTTAAAAGAGGAATTTTAATTTATTTTATTTTGATTATATCAAAATTGTCATTCAAATCGTACGATATCGTGATTGAGAACTTAATGGATCATACACAAAAGAGAGAGTAATAAGAATGATATTAAGAATTAAATAATTGACGAGTATATGACATTTATAATTGGGTTGTTTATTAATGGGTCGAATTATGTTTAGTATTGAAACGAAAACTCACATTACAATATCATAATATTGCTAGCACAAAAAAAAAAAAAAATAGAGAAATAATTCATTCTTGCTAGCACAAGAAAAGAATCCATAACCGTCATTCTTGTTCTCTGTGTGTATTATCATTAGAGATTGGACAATTGAATAACTGTGGTGCGTATGATTGTAGTAGATCAAAATTCACAAGAAGCAAAAATCTTGATTATTCGTAGTCAGGATTTTCAAAAGATTTTGAAGAATTTTTTAAAGGTAAAATTTTAATCACGATTTATATCTAAACATAAAAATAATCCTTGAAGGAAATTGGAAAATATTACTTATTAATATAAAATAGCAAACGATACGAGTTTATGGACTACTGTATTCCAGAGAATGAAGTGACAAATGCCAAAACTTGTGTCTACAAGTAGAATCAGGAGCGATCCTGAGAATTTTGATGTCCTAGACAATTATTTATTATGAGATCCTTAACATAATTTTTTTATAAACGTAAATAAATAAATAATATATTTATATTTTAAACGAAAATTTTGTACAATCCAAAAGATGAAGTTATTAAATTAAATTATCTCTGAGAACTCGATAAATTAGAGTAGCATAATATTTAGCAAAACTTTCTTGTTGATGGAGAAAATATTATCAGAATATAAATAAAAACCCCAAGAAGGTGAAAATAAGTTTCAATATCAATAATATATTTGGGCCAGATGTGTATTTATTGGAGTATTGAGAATTATTCTGTCAATATTGGGCTCATTTCGAAAGTTGTATTAAATGGCATATTGCGGACCCGATAAAAAATTAATTTGAATAAATTAAGTTCGAATTATAACACATTAAAATAAACTACTTGATGAGTAATATTAGTTTCGAATTAGACCATATTAACGTAACAATATTGAACTAGATTGATAGTTCGTAATTAAGTATGTATATTAAGTTCGGGAAAAAATTATTTTAAATAAGTCAAACTAAGTTAGAATCGTCCGAAGAAAATTATAGTTAAATAATTTTTAAAGAAATTAATTCATTTGATTTAGTAATTATTAGTAATTTGTACTTCAATTGGGCCTTGTCTTTTGAGGCCTCAAAAAGGTTTGAAGCCCTAGGCCATTGCCTAGTAGGCTTCAGCCTAGGGCCAGCCCTGAGTAGAAACCAATACAAAACATTTGAGTTCCTGAGGAGGTTGATTGATACCTGAAAATACTAATACCTCGATAGATTTATCCTTGTTTGAATTTTTAAAATTCATTTTTTTCAAATTTATTCTCAATAACATATTTTATGAAATTCTTAATTATTTTTAACTTTTATTCGCACATTTCCTCAACGTTTTTAAAAATCTTTTTTTTTAACCAAATCAAATAAGGGCTAATAAATTAAAGATTATTTTATGTAACATTAAGGACCTTATCTTGTCTGACAAAATATTTATTTGTTCACGAATCCAAGGTGGAGTTTAATGTGCGGTTGGTGGCGTGCACATTTAAAATAGCTTTGGTTTGTTGTACTGTACAATAGAAAGGGACAAATACATCAATTTACTTCACATATTTTAATTTGCTACATTAAAGATTGAAGAGATTATTAATAAGAATAAGAGTTATTCAACAACATTGATATTTAACACTGGTCCATGTGATGTTAATTGTGTCATTAAATTATAGGTTCAATTAAATACAATGATTTAAAACAGATTTATTAGTATATATCACATGTCGACACTTAAATTGGTGCTCTAGCACTATTGGTGTTAGATAGTATCTAACATTATTAATGTTATAACATTAGTCTAGATAGGGCTAAGTGATAAATTTAATTAAATGTAGAATTAAATGATTCATTTAAGTATATCTCTCATTTATTGCTACATTAGTTCTATCTAGATTATGTTTTAATACTAGTGGTACTAAATACTATTAATTTATTAATAAATATCAGGATTCAAATTATAATTTATTTTATGAATTGACTTTTGGAAAGAAGTCTTTCTAATGATCAAGTAATTAATTAAGAAATACTCATTGTAACCATTTGGGCCGACAAAATTAGTAATATTACCCATGAACGTATTAAACTGCTGCAACTTATTTTCCTATTAATTTCAATCAAATTCAACAATTTGACTTGTCTCGTTTTGATTTCTTCCCTTTCAAAACTATCAAAGTTAAAAATGAGAAGGGGATTAACGAAACGAAAAAAAAAAAAAAAACAGAATAACAAAACGAAAAAAAATGAACACAGAGTTAAAAGACATTTTAAATATGAGATAATATTAGACACTTTCTGAGCTATATAATAATATATTACACTTCCTCCCATGTTTGAAAAACCATACGACCCTCCTATACTTTCAGTTTTCAGTATCACATATACCCTTTAATCACTTTTTTGAATAATGTACACACGCTACCTTAAAAGAGAGAATGAGGCAATTACTTTTCATTCTGGTGGAGGAGCTTTCACACTACTTCAACTAAACTGGTTGTATAAATTGTAGCAAAGTTGGTTGTGCACTATTTCACTACTCTCTTAAAAGAAAGAATAGCCAAGCCAGTATTCATTTCTGCACTTCCACTTTCACACTTAACTGGCTATGTACTATTGATAAACTAGTTTAACGATGTTCACCAATAAATATCTCTTCTTTAAGTACACCAGTTTATTGCTTTGCTTTCTTGCAACCACCGCTTCTATTTCTCTTTCTTATCTGGTACATATGAAAGCAAAGCAAATCATTACATTTTAGTCTGCCCAACACCAACAATCGTCGCTTCAAATTTCCTTCGTTGAATCCAAAGTCCATGGTTCATTGTCCCTTTAAGATACCTCAATACTCTCTTTAGTGCTTGCCAGTGTAATGAAGTTGGAGCTTGCAGAAATTGACTCAATTTATTGACAGCAAAAGTAATATCTGGCCTGGTATATTGGAGGTACTGCAATCCTCCTATAGCACTTCTATAAGCTGTGGGATTTTTCAATGCTTTCCCCATCACCTTTAGACATTGATTTGCCAGTAGGAATGGGAGTGATACAGGGTTTTACATTTTGCAATTCAAACATTTCCAGCAGGTCAGCAACATACTTAGTCTGTGTGAGACGAATTCTAGAATCATGCCGTAACACCTCAACTCCAAGGAAGTGATGCAGCCTTCCCACGTCCTTCAATGTGAATGCTTTGTTTAGATTTTCTATGAATTTCTGTAGCAAAACTATGTCATTGCCTGTAATCACAATATCATCTACATAGATGAGTGCGAAAATTATTTGATTTTCATTTTTGAATTAGAAGAGTGTAGTGTCTGCCACTGATTGCTTGAACTTCCAACTCAAGAATGTAGTTTTTAACTTCTCATTTCAGGATCTAGGTACCTGTTTCAATCCGTAGAGCGCTTTGCTTAATTTGCAGACATGATTAGGTTTTGATTCATCCACGAATCCTTCAGGCTGATTTATAAACATAGTCCCTTCTAGTTCTCCATTGAGGAAAGCGTTGTTGATGTCCACCTGCCTGATTATCCACCCCTTTGTCACTGCCAAGGTGAGCATAATTTTGAGCGTTGATGGTTTGGTCACAGGGCTAAACGTCTCATAGAAGTCAATGTCATGAGTTTGATGGAACCCCTTTGCTACAAGTCTGGCTTTGAACCTCAGTACTGAGCCACTTGTATTTTGTTTAAGTCTGAAAATCCATTTATTTCCAACAATGTTGTATGTTGGTGAGGCAGGCACAAACTCCCAGCTTTTAACCCATATCAAAGCATTAAATTTTTCCTCCATTGCCTTCTTCCAATCAGTACTCATCATAGCTTCAGTTACACTCTTAGGTTATGAGAGATTGTTAGTCAGTTTCCCAAGATAAATTTTTGGTTTGAATATTCTAGCTTTTCCTCTCGTGATCAGAGGATGCTCAGTCAAATTTTCTGCTCTATGTTGAGGTATTTCTCTGCCATCATCATCATTTAATTGCAAAGGTTCTTCATTAACCTGTGTCATGTTTTGCTCTGGCGCTTCAAACTCTGTTTCATCAGTTCCTTCAGTGTTTTCAAAGACATCATGTAGCATACTGATTATCATTTAAGTAAGAGGATAAGAGATATTCAGCTTGAGCAGCTTCAAAATGAGTAGTATCAGCAGGATTTGTAATAGACACTATATGATTAGAAGGAAAATGAAAATAGGAAACTATGGTTTCCGATATTGTAGGTTCTGAATGACCTTTGGTGGCTGTTACACCTTCGGCCGGAGTTAATTAATAAAATTAATTATTTCTTGACATGTATATCCCCTGAACCGATTCTATACTACTTAATTATTATTATTAAATTTATTATTATTGGGTTTCTTGACCCGTATATTCCCCCTGAACCCATTCTATACTGCTCAATAAAACATTTCCCGACCCATGGCTAGAGGTGGAAACCGAGCTGAGCGACTCGTTGGCTCGTCAAAAATGAGCCACGAGTTGCTCGAGCTCATCAAAAAGACGAGCCCGAGCACAAGCCGAGCAGCCTGGCTCATTGCTCGGCTCATTTTTGATGAGCAACTCGTTCAAATTTTTTTTTTAAAGGTCTAGGTATAGTTTTACGAAAAAATAGGCGAGCTCACGAGCTCGTGGGCCGAGCCGAGCTTGACCCACGAGTAACGAGCCGAGCACGTGCTTATACGAGCCAAGCCGAGTCACTACCCATGGTAAGTCCCCATTGCCCACCTCATCCCCATATTCTTCATAAAAAAAAAAAAAATCCAGATTTGTACCCACCCACCCGCATTTTCTCAATCCCACCATTTTCACAAATTTCAAGGATAAATAGCAAAAAAATTTCCATGTTAAATTATAACAGCTCAGCTTGATTTGTTTGACGATGGAGGCTCCTTTTGATGTATATTTCGAAGTTTCTTATGGTTCGATGTTGTTCCGATGGAAGGTAGTTGGCGTGGTTGTGGATTGCTGAATTGTTTGAGGTGGAGGTGGTGATGGATATGAAGTGTAACGGAGGTCCATTTTTATGTAGATTTGGAAGTTGCTGGTGGTGATGCTACAGTTGGCATTGGTCAGTGCTACAGTTGACGGTGGTCAGGTGAAAGGTGAATGTGGTATGGTTGTGCATTGATGATTTGGTTGAGGTAGAAGTAGTGGTGGTGATTGTGGATTCCAGATGCATGTGGTAGAAGTGAGCTAGAGGTGGAGATGGAGGATTTAAGGTGGGGATGGCGATTTGGATGGTCACGACAATGGTGGAGTGGTGGGGTAAGCTGAGGACTGTATGTGACCCGTTAATTAGACAATTTGTAACTAATAAATAACTTGAGATCTAATAATATATAAGATTTGGGACTAAATATGTAAATATGATCCACAAATTTTATTTTTCTGACTGTGACACGTTTGTGACCATGATCATAAATTATGTGTTGTTGTTACTATGATCTAAGTTATGAAATTGGAGGTCACAATATTTTATCAAAGATTACAGAATATGATCACCTGATTTTTTAAATTTATATAAGTCTGATATTTTTAAAAATGCATTTTGTAACCTTTGCAATCGTAGCGTCTAAGATAACACGATAGTAGTTTGGGGAAGTGGTGCAATTGCATAGGAGGAAATGGTGAGATCACTCGCCTAAAAGTATAAAATCTTCTTGATAGTTTAACTTAATTTCCTTATTTGATTGAACTCTTTTTGGCAACGACTCTAGATGCGATTTTGACCCAATTTTAGCCTCTTTAATAGGAGTATGCTCGATCTACTATGGTTCGATTATGAAGGGACCAAATAGAATACCAATAAGAATCTTAAAAATGGAATCATTGATTCTATATCCAACTATAGAATCGAACTAGAATGAACCAATCAATTCTAGATTGGTACAGTCTAATTTTTTATATGGAAAAATTATAAAATAAAGTATAAAATTAATTGTCAGATTAAAAATAGAAAAAATAGAGTATAAAATCATTTGTCATTCTTATAATCTAACAATACAAAAAATTAATTAAACAAGACAAACAAAAAGGTACTCCAAAGCAATGATAAACTATTAAACATAACATAAACGATCAAATCTAGAATGAAAATTAATTCTTGAGAAAATCCATACAACAATATAATTATAACTTGATTATCTTTCATAATTCTCAATAATCTTGATTCTTGATAGAATGTCACTTTGAATATAATTATAACTTGATTCTTATTAAATATTGACCTAAAAATATATTTTTTCCTATTGGGTTGTAGTGTAGTTATAAATTCGTAAATTATTTATAAAATTATTTAGATTTGAATTTCGATTATCAGTTAGGTTTTGCGGCAAAGGAAAGAAGAAGAAGAAGCAGCATATGGAAAATGGAATTTTGATGTGAGATAAGTTTGAGATCTAGTATTCAAAGATCTTATGCATCTTGGTGCAATGCACCAAAAAAAGAGAAATTCGAGAGAATTGAATTCATTATTGGTTCTCAAGATAGTACTAAGAATCGGATTAGAATTGACCATTTTTTGATGCACAATCCTAAAATCGGTCCATTTAGTAGAGAAATCGGAGTCAAACCGATCAGTTCTATCCATTTTCGGTCCGATTCTACTGGTTTGAGAAAAATGTCCACCTTCACTATTAAGTAAAGAACAATGGCAAACATAAAAAGGAGTCTTTCATATCATATCATAACACACAAATTTTACAATTAAAAGAGGCCATTCCATCATATAAGAATCTAAAGGCGAGAGAGATCAAGAAATTGAAGAATCAAGATTGGGATTAAAGACTAAGAACAAGAAATAGGTTCCACATCTTCTTCTTGTATTTCTAAATTTCGAGTGATGATTTTTCAATCTTCTTTGTGTAATTTCATTAGAAACATATTAGGCTAAATCTTTATTGTGTTGGATGAAGATGAAACATTTTATTGATTATTTTTCATTCAAAGAAGAAGTAATTTAGAGTATTTTGTGTTCGTGATTGACCTTGTATGCTTTGTTGAATTATTTAATTGCTTAATCACCAATTAGGTAATTAATTGCTTGTTGTGTTTCTCGAAAGTTCATAATAGATTGAAAACTTTTCATCTTAGACTAAGGGCAATAGATGTTAGGGACAACATTTTGTATTGTATGCAATTATATAGATAATGCTATACTTAAATGCATTACTTCGCATTTGAATTCGAATAGAAATATGATTGGGTCGTGCTTAGAATAAGTTTGACTTATTTTGAAAGAGATAATTAAATAAAATTGAATGATTGATTGTCAAAAATACGCAAATCATACTAGATTACATAGATCGAGAATCGGAATTAGGACAACAATATATGTATTGAGAATTCCAACATATAATTCACATATTTAGCTCAAATCAATCTTAAATAGTTAGTAGATAATTTAGATATAAACAAACAAAATCTTTTTTATTACATTCACGTTCGAGTTTGATAGCGAGTTAATATAATTCTAACTAAGGTTTATTCCTTGTGAGACGATAATCTTTACCACTAAAATATTAATTGTCAACGATTACGTACACTTGTGCAATTTCATCGAGCATTCTTAGAAACTGACCAACTAGTTTTCCTTTAAGTTCAAGAAAACTAGAAGTCTTAGTCCATAAATGTTCAAGATTTAAATTAATGTATGTTTAATGGAATGGGTAGATAAAGATTATATATACGATTGCAAAGAGATCAATCCCACTTAAAATATTAAGTATGTGCCTTCTAGATTTCTCCCTCCTCTCTTAAAAGAGGGAATCCTTGATTCACTATTCATTTTTGTCACATGAGTTTTTACACTTAAACTGGTTTTTCACTATTCATTAACTGGATTGTGCACTATTCATCCATAAATATTAGTGTGGAAAAACAATTCTTACAATTGTTAACTTTGAATGTCGGAAAAAAATCCTCACACCAGTAACACCACGGACGCCACATATCAACCTTCCTAAACATCTTAATTATCATGTAAAAAAAAATTCCGTGACTTAGGCCTTTCTTAAAGAGGGAATTTGTGATTCACTATTTATTTTTGTCATATGAGTTTTCACACTTAAACTGGTTTTTCACTCTTCATTAACTAGGCTGTGCACTATTCATCTATAAATATAGTGTGGGAAAAAAAATATTCCTACAATTGTTGACTTTGAATGTCGGCAAAAAAAAAAAAAAAAAA
>CAIGRB010049785.1:8004-38293 GCA_903798255.1 Fraxinus quadrangulata | reverse complement strand
TATATATATATATATATATATATTTGTGTGTGTCGCCAAAATGTGGTTGAATATTTTTATAATCTAGTCGAGAAGAGTGTCTTTTGTTGAAACTTTACGAAACTTTAAACTTTATAAAACTAGAAAATATAATTGCTTAATTTCCAAGATCCCCCATATCAAATTATCAAGAAAATTAAAAATGCGAAACATACCTTAATACTTTAAGAATAATTTCTTATTACTAGATCTTGAATTTTGATTATTGAATATTTTGGCTCGAGTTCTTGATCTTGATTTTGCTTCTTGCTTCATAATCTTAATCATCTTGTTTTTCGATTTAATTACTTCAATCCTTCTTCTTGTTTGTGGGTTTTGGATTTTCCTCTTAAATATGATTTCCTTGTATTCGTGTGTTGATTGGATAACACAAAAAATGAGAATCACATATGAATTGGGGACCATAATGATATCGAAATAGTTGCCACATCAACAAAGCAGGAGAATGACCCAACAATAAAAAGGGCACGTAAGGCATCCACATGGCTTAAGGAGTACCAAAGTTAAAAGTTGGTTTACTACAACCAAGTATATTAATTGTTATTTCTATTTTGTTTTGTTACAACAAACTGGACAAGTGTCCAATTGCAAGGCTAGGGGCTCTACATATTCCCTTATATATGTAAAAGCTTTGGGAAAAAGAGGACATGCAATATATATCCAATTTCTTCAACTCCTTCTTCTCTTTTCTGCTTAGAAGGTGCACAACCTCGAATTGTGCATTAATTTTGTATCATTTCGTGCTTTCGTTGAGAGAAAAACTTGAAGGACAGCTATGGCAGATCAGATCCGAGCCTATATCGTAGGCTCTTGAGGATTGCCTGGATCGCCTGTCTTCCCTTGATGAATAGTTTAGTTTCTTTGGCAACATTCTCAAGGAAATCAACTTGAAATTGACATGGAAGGTCGATTAGAGCAGAATTTTAGGAATCTTCTCGTTGATGTATCAGGATCGTCTATAGTTCCAACATGACGACATGAGCGGGCACTAGTGGGCGGAGCCAATACCGTGCAACCTATACGAACTCTAAAGCTCGATGTTCCACGTTTCAATGGAGAGGACCCACATGGATGGATTTTTAAAGCCGAACAATATTTTGACTTTCATGAGACTCCAGATCAGCAACGTTTGACTATATCTTCCTTTCATATAGATATTGATGCACTGCATTGGTATCAATGGATGTATCGTAATGGATTACTTCCATCATGGTAAGAATTCCTTAAGGCACTCTTGGTTCGATTTGGTCCATCGAAATACAGGGACGTCCAGGGTGAGCTAGCCAAGCTTACCCAAACAACCAGTGTGGCTGATTATCAATCGAGATTTGGCGTCGTTTCTTCAGAGCTATTTTAAATCAAGGTTATGCCAAGATTTTCGACAAAAGGTCCGCTGCAACCAAAATCTCTTATACAAACTGTAAATCTGGCAAAGCTGGTGGAAGATAAATTCAATGATATGGGTATAAGAAACTTGCCTAGCCGACAGATTCTGGTCCCAAATATTAAGCTACATCCAAGTCCACCCCTATTACCTACTCCCAAAATTCCTCCAAGTAATGCCTTGATTAATGTTAAGAGTTCAGGTATACTGGTTAAGAGATTTTTGATAGTTGAAATGATGGAACGAATGGAGCTGGGGCTGTGCTTTAACTGTGATGAGAAATTTGGGAATGGGCATAATTGCAATCCCAAACTCTTTGTATTGATGCTTGACGATGATGAGAGTTTATATGACAATTAGTTGTTGCAATTGGAAGGGTCCCCAGAAAATGAGAATATGATCGATGAACTACCACCGGCAATCAGTTTTCATGCTATGGCTGGGCAACATTTTCCTCGTACCCTACGATTGACAAGGTAAGAAACCAACATAACTAGCTCAACCAATAACCAACGATAAAACTAAAAAGTACAAACTATCTTATAAGTAGTAGAAGATATGACATGATACTCTGCTTCTATGAAACGTCTATAGATGAAATCTTGCTTCTTGCTCTTCTAAGAAATAAGGGAATTGTCAAGAAACATATAGAAGGCAATGTGGTAGACCAACAATATGTAGGATCACTAGCCTAATCAGGATTAGAATATGCTCGTAACTCTGAGGATGAAGTAGACGAAACTTCGAAACTTAGTGCCCCGAATACTAAGAAGCACGGATTAAATTCATTATGTACCCATATTCGATATTTATCCAAATTTAGATACTCTTTGATATGCTCTAATACGTAGAATACGTGTTTTTAAATTAATTTATATATATATATTTTAATTTCCAACACATAATAGATGCGTATTGTTTTATTTTTTTTATGTATTTTTAAATTATTTCTAATACATATCGAATATGTATTGATGCTTTAAAAAAGAATTTAATTAGTTTTAAACTCTTTTAAAACTCATTATTATTGACAAATTTTTTTCACTTAATAGATAACTATTGTTATTATCAATAACTTATTGAAAATAGATAATATTTATTGAAAATACACCTAGATTTTAAAATTAATTGACGAACATAATTTTTTATTGGAAATACAAAATAGTATTAAATCTTTTAAAGCATGTAAAATCGTGTTAATAGTTAAAAAAATTATTTTTAGAAATAGATAGTAGTTTAATACATGTAAAATCGTGTTAATAATTATACATTACTATAATCAAACTCCACTCAATATTTAGCCCTTGTTTGATCCACATTATTTTTAAATACATTTTTCTCTCTCTTCTTTTCAACCACACATTTTTCAATAAAATAATATTACACTCAAATTCAAAACTTTTCCTTATTTTAACCACATATTCTCATCAATCTACTATTTCAAACTGCATTCTTCCAATAAAATGGGGCTCAAAGAAGCTGTTAATAAAATTGATTTTCATTCATAGCAATCTGCACCTTTTAAGGAAATTAAATCTCTATTCAAAAGAAAAATCGAAAATGTGTGACATTACCGAAAACTAATTTAATATTATGGCATGTGTTTAGGCTGCTTGAAATTGCTAATCTATCATTATATGAGCCAAAGTTGGAGAATATTATTTTTAAATGAAGGAGCTAATGTGTGTATATATATATATACCAAAAATAGTATGATAAAAACTAGGATCCGAAAATGGAAAACCATAGAAGAAGAATATCAAGCATTGAGTTGAAGAGTTGTATAAATGGTCTTATCATCAGTTAGACGAGCATGCTTAAATATATCAGCTATGTACTTAGACTAAGAAAGAAGATAACTTTTCGGAGATCATACATCTTCAACACCCAAAAAATAATGGAGTGAACGTATATCTTTCATTGTAAAACAATGAGCTAACTTTGACTTTATTACTGCAATTCCATCGACATCATCACGAGTAATAATCATGTCATCAACATACAATGAAAGCAAACTATGACTTGGGCGGTACATCTATGAAATAAAGCTGAATCATGATGGCTAGGATAAAAATCAAGTAATCATGGTATAAAACTTTTCAAACCAAGCTCGAGGTGTTTGTTTGAGACTGTAGAGGGTTTTTTGAAGCTTGCAAACTTAACTAGTTTGATGAGAAACTGCGAGAAGAAGGACCATGTAGAATTCTTTCTATAGATCGCCATTCAAGAAAGCATTTTTAACATCCATATACTTCATCAACAAATAGAGGCAAATGTAATCAAGGTACGAACTATAATTAGTTTTGTAACAGGTACAAAAGTGGACATAATCTACACCATACTCCTAAGAGTACCTCTTAGCAACTAAATGGGCTTTGTATACTTTTGCAATGACAACTAATTATGCTTTTCATCAGTAGAGATACCAAGTCTCAAGCGTGTGTCTAATATAGAGTAGTAAGCCCCTCGGACTTTTCTTCCTGCCAAAATAGATCACAAATTGCCTCTCTATAGGGCAAAGACTCAGAATGATGATGACCATAAACTAAAACAAAAACAAATGAGCTAGAATAACAATAGTAAGCAAAATATGGTAACTTAGCGGACTTACGAGTATGCGTAGGGTAACGAGGAAGAGGATTTGCAATCTCAATAGGTGATTAGGCAGACATAAAATGGGAGGAAACAACTAGTGTATTGGAAACCAAATTCCAGTAGCAACAAAATTATTAGTGGGAACACTACAAGAATCATGATTCGAAGTAGAAGTAGTGAGTATAGAATAAGGGATGGGACAATATTAATATCAAATATGAATGGATCAATATGAATAAAATCATATTTAGCCCTAAGAACTAGAACGAACAGAAAAGAAAGTTCCATATGTTTAAGAAAACATATGAATAAAATCATATGTTTAAGAAACACTACGTGGCGAGAGATATTATTTTTTACTACTTGATCAAAACAATTATATCCCTTGTACCCTACACCATAACCCATAAAGACACAAATAAAAGATGTAGAGAATAATTCACCGTGTCTAACATGAGGTCAAAGGACAAAGTAGTTAGAACCAAAGACGCACAAGAAAGAATAATTAGGAGCATATTTATAAGGGAGTGAGATTGGAATCCTATTAATCAAATGAATGCCAGTAAGAATTTCTTTCCCCCACAATTTACTAGAAATAGAAGTAAAAAGTAAAACAGAATAGACAGTCTTAATAAGATGTTTATGTTTTCCTTTGGCAACACAATTTTGTTTGGGAGTGTTTGTACAAACAGTTTTGTAAATGGTTCCATCAAAAGAAAGCAAATCAAAAAATGTATTAGAGATATATTCTTCATCCAAATCACATCGAAATTTTTTGATAATAATAAGATGTTGAGTTTTTACAAGTTCTTGAAATGCACTAAAAAAGAAAAGAAGTCGTAGTGACGTTTCATTACAAAATCCAACAGTAATGAGTGTAATCATCAATAAACAAAAAATAATATCGTCAACCCCCTTTAGAGATTATGGGATAAGGTTCCAATACATCTATTGGTAAGCTTTATCTAAGGATTAAGTGCAAGAATGTCGTCGAGCAAAATTTTAGGTTACAAACCATCAATAAATCTAGACGATGTGATGTGGGAAGCTTCATAAATGTAACAATTATGCAATAATTCTTCGAAGTAGATTAGATACTCATTAACAATGGAAGTTACCTTGCTTACAGTGAAAAAAGAATTGATTTAACAATTGAGTTCTAGAATACACATTAGCATATTTATTACTTAAAATTTGTTTCATCTCATCCCACAAAGTCACAGAGCATTGACCTTGACGAATAAGTAAAAATGATTTTCAATAAATCCTAGTAGAATCAACCACCACTCTACTCATGATATAGAAGTAGCACTACACTTACCTTAGAGTGAGTGAGGTGATTACAGAAAAGTAGTGTGATATATTAACAAAACAAATTTGATGCGAGTTACTCAATTTGTACCAGAAAGTGTGTGTGGCTCATGCTAGAACGGTAAATAAACTAGAACTACATACAAACAAGGTCAGTTTCTTGCTACCTCTTATAATCTTGAATTACTACATATGAACTTGATGAGGCTAATTCAGACTGAAAGTTTTAGTGGTAACATGTATATTTATGTGGTTGATGATTTCTCTAGGTAGATTTGGATAGACTTCTTGAAAGAGAAATTTGATTTCTTGAAAGATTCACATTCTTGTAGCAAAAATTAACAACTGCAAAGTACTTTGAGAAGAATAGAATTGTAAAAATTAGGAGTGATCATGGTAAAGAATTTGAAAATGCTTGCTTTTCTAAATTCTGTGAAAAGTATGGCATTTTTCATGAGTTTTCTGCTCCTAAAATCTTGAGCAAAATGGTGTGTAAGAAAGGAAGAACATGTCTTTTTACAAGAGATGGCTAGAGTGATGTTAAATAGTAAGAAACTCCCTTTTAAATTATGGGCTGAAACTGTAAACATTGATCGCTATGTCCTAAACCACATATCAATGAGAAATAGTATCTCATAAATGCCTTATGAAATCTGGAAATGTAGGAAACCAAAACATAGTCGTGCTTATAGAGTATATAACATGAAAACTCAAACCATTATTGATCCATTATGTTAAAATAGATGATACTGACGATTTCTCATTTTTATTCACATGAACCTGAGATTCTGTACTGGAAAGAATAGATTAAGAATGTGTGATATACCTCACATATTGAGCCTAAAAATATGATTAAGGCACTTAGGCAATCTTAGGTACTAGCAATGCAAGAAGAACCGACTCAATTTGAGTGAAATAACGTTTAGGAATTAGTACCTTGGACAAAAGATGTAAACGTGATTAGAACAAAATGGATCTTAAAAAATAAATCAGATGAGCATGGCAATATAGTCAAACACAAGGCACGATTGGTAGCACAGGGACACTCAAGTAGAATGAGTTGACTTCCATGAGATATTTATACCTATGGCCAAACTTGAATCCGTTAAACTTCTACTTTCTGTGGTATATCATATAGGATTCAAACTCTATTAGATAGATGTCAAGGGTTCTTTCTAAATGGAATCTTGAAGGAAGAATCTTATGTTGAGAAACCAAAAGGATTAATTGTCCCATATCTTTCGATCATGTGTTCAAACTCAAAAAGGCGTTATATGGACTGAAACAAGCTCCTCGTGCCTAGTATGAAAGACTAACATTGTTTCTACTTGAGAAGAAATACAAGAGAAATGGAGTGAATGAGTCTTTGTTCATCAAACATCTCAAATCGAGATTGATAGTAGTAAAAAGCTACGTAGATATTATTGTATTTGGATCTACATCTGAAATAAAATCCAATGAGTTTGTTACACTTATGGAAAATGAGTTTGAAATGAGTATGATTGGTAAGCTAAAATGTTTTTTGGGCTTGCATGTCAAACAGGTTGACACGAGAATCTTCATCTCATAGGCCAAGTATGTGAAAAATTTGGTGAAGAAATTTGGTCTCAAAAACATCAAGGCAGTTATGACTCCTATGACTTCTTTCTTGAAGATCTATAGAGATTATCAGTGAGATGACGCCGATCCCACTTGGAAAGTATCAAGCCAAACCAAAATAAAACCACTTGGAAACAGTAAAACGAATCATTAGATATGTTAATAGCACTTCTACCTTTGGTTTATGGTATACTAAAGATTTAAATTCTCATCTTGCAGGATATACAAATGCTGACTCAGCTATAAATATGGATGATTCGAAAAACACATCTAGAGATTACTTCTACATGGGTAATAATCGTATATCTTAGTTAAGTAAGAAACAAAACTCTATATTCTTGTATACCGTAGAAGCTGTATATATTGTTACCGATAGTTGTTGTACACATTTACTAAGAATGAAGCAAATGTTCAGGGACTCTGGTATTGATCAAGACTCTATTACCACGTTTTGTGATAATACCTGTATTATAAATATCTCTGAGAATCATGTTGAACACTCTAGGACTAAGTACATTGATATCAGACACTACTTTATCAATGACTTAGTTAAGAAAAATTTAATTGTCCTAGAACATACACACACTGAAGGACAATTGACTATTTACTCACCAAGGATTTAAATAATATTAGATTTGAAATCTTGCAAAAGACGTGGGCATATGTTTGACGTTGATGTAAACCACGTTGCAGGATGTATCTTAGAACCCGCATTAGATTTGATAGAACCTCAAGAAAGCTAAAATCAAAATTATAACATTGATCCAATGATTTCTTGAATCAAGAACCAAGGTTGAAAGGATTGAACGTTACAAAGATTGGAAATCTTTCATAAGTTCTGGATAGTTAAATTAAGAACAAGATAGAAAGAGAAAATCTCACTTTATGATTAATCTCTCAAAATTATGTTTTTATTGTACAATGAATATGCCTTATATAGGCAAATATTAAATAAATTTGAATTAAAAGAAAACTCTGATTCTAGAGACAAATCCAAATATACTTGGAAAAGGAAAACAAATATGAATAAAACTAAAAAGCTGTAACGAAAATACCCTTAAACTAACTCAAATAGAAAAAAACACTAAACAATGACCACTAAACAATGAGATTTCGCCCTCAAAGTTTGAAAAAATCACCTAACAAGGATGTGCAAATCAAAAAATGCTTCTGATTGTACTTATGGACGAAATTCGATAACCGAGCTGAACGTTATGCATATTTTCATACACTCCATACATTTTCGTATATCCTTCTTATCATTCATTTTTCTAATTAGTTTAGAATCTTCTTTTCTAATTGATCTGCATCACTTCGAAACATGCAATAGATCCTTACTAACTTACCCTTGATGATTTTAATTTATTTTCCTTGTTTTATTTTGTGTGTAGTGTGTGCATGTATTTTTGCACTTATTTATATAAAAATGGAGTTTTTCTCATAAGTGTCACATGATGTGATTTTTTCGATTGGTTTGTAGTTTTTGAGATGAAATTAAAATCTCTAATCAATGTGGTGTGCTCATTATATCTTATAATAAATTGTTGTCAGATAAATACACATTTAGGACATTGTGACTACTTCAATTGTGCCCACTTATCGACTAGATTGTCATCGTTGAGGTGATAAATACTTAAGTGTGGACATAGAGTCAGTATTTATCTCTTTGTACTGTAATATGGTGTTGTGATAATAAACAGGTTCATTAGAGGAGAGGGTTAGTATCACTGGGATTTTTCAACAACATGCGATGGCATTGAGCTTTTCCGTACCCAACCAACATCGCACACGAATTTTACACGCCGGGGTCTCGAAAACACATGAATTGAACTAATTGCTACAAAAGATTGGAGAAAGTAAAAAAAAAACTATGGAAACATAGATTTTCAAGAATCCTTTCCCAAATCTTATTTCTAGAGCAAAGAAACTCATTAAGTACAGAAAAAGTGAAGGATCAACACATCCAGTTGTTGTCTCATTATTACACTCAAAATAGATGAAAATTCATAATACAATTAATAGTTCCAGTTGTTGAGACAGTTTTCCCTGATTTTCAGCCATTTCCTACCAAAATTGTCCATAATTTCTCCCATTTCCAGTCTACAGTAGAAACCACCTGAAATTGCCATCATGTGCCTTCCATAAGCCATATTTTTCACTGAATTCGAGTACTAAAATCAGTTGGACAACAAACTCTCAATGCTGCCGGACATAGCCCGCATCAATCCATCAAAAAATACAAATCTGACTTACTTCCCCGAATTCTACTACGTGATCCCGTCATCAAGTAAATTAGTCATCCGTGTTGGAAAATTCCAACATATATGGGGCCACACATGTAATATATTAAAATGTGTGGTGCTATTGTTTAAAGATTAGTCATTTAAAATGATCTGTTAAAGTCAATTTTGACTAATGGGTATTAGATTTCATGAAAATATAGTGTAGCGACCGGAATTGTTATTTTAAATTGATGAGGGGCCAATTTGAAGCAACTGAAAGATAGTGACTATTGAGTTACTGCTATTATTTATATGGTTATGGTCCCCAATTGTTGGTGTTCTAGAGAATCTCTACATCCCCATCAATAGAGAGGAAANCTGGTATTGATCAAGACTCTATTACCACGTTTTGTGATAATACCTGTATTATAAATATCTCTGAGAATCATGTTGAACACTCTAGGACTAAGTACATTGATATCAGACACTACTTTATCAATGACTTAGTTAAGAAAAATTTAATTGTCCTAGAACATACACACACTGAAGGACAATTGACTATTTACTCACCAAGGATTTAAATAATATTAGATTTGAAATCTTGCAAAAGACGTGGGCATATGTTTGACGTTGATGTAAACCACGTTGCAGGATGTATCTTAGAACCCGCATTAGATTTGATAGAACCTCAAGAAAGCTAAAATCAAAATTATAACATTGATCCAATGATTTCTTGAATCAAGAACCAAGGTTGAAAGGATTGAACGTTACAAAGATTGGAAATCTTTCATAAGTTCTGGATAGTTAAATTAAGAACAAGATAGAAAGAGAAAATCTCACTTTATGATTAATCTCTCAAAATTATGTTTTTATTGTACAATGAATATGCCTTATATAGGCAAATATTAAATAAATTTGAATTAAAAGAAAACTCTGATTCTAGAGACAAATCCAAATATACTTGGAAAAGGAAAACAAATATGAATAAAACTAAAAAGCTGTAACGAAAATACCCTTAAACTAACTCAAATAGAAAAAAACACTAAACAATGACCACTAAACAATGAGATTTCGCCCTCAAAGTTTGAAAAAATCACCTAACAAGGATGTGCAAATCAAAAAATGCTTCTGATTGTACTTATGGACGAAATTCGATAACCGAGCTGAACGTTATGCATATTTTCATACACTCCATACATTTTCGTATATCCTTCTTATCATTCATTTTTCTAATTAGTTTAGAATCTTCTTTTCTAATTGATCTGCATCACTTCGAAACATGCAATAGATCCTTACTAACTTACCCTTGATGATTTTAATTTATTTTCCTTGTTTTATTTTGTGTGTAGTGTGTGCATGTATTTTTGCACTTATTTATATAAAAATGGAGTTTTTCTCATAAGTGTCACATGATGTGATTTTTTCGATTGGTTTGTAGTTTTTGAGATGAAATTAAAATCTCTAATCAATGTGGTGTGCTCATTATATCTTATAATAAATTGTTGTCAGATAAATACACATTTAGGACATTGTGACTACTTCAATTGTGCCCACTTATCGACTAGATTGTCATCGTTGAGGTGATAAATACTTAAGTGTGGACATAGAGTCAGTATTTATCTCTTTGTACTGTAATATGGTGTTGTGATAATAAACAGGTTCATTAGAGGAGAGGGTTAGTATCACTGGGATTTTTCAACAACATGCGATGGCATTGAGCTTTTCCGTACCCAACCAACATCGCACACGAATTTTACACGCCGGGGTCTCGAAAACACATGAATTGAACTAATTGCTACAAAAGATTGGAGAAAGTAAAAAAAAAAACTATGGAAACATAGATTTTCAAGAATCCTTTCCCAAATCTTATTTCTAGAGCAAAGAAACTCATTAAGTACAGAAAAAGTGAAGGATCAACACATCCAGTTGTTGTCTCATTATTACACTCAAAATAGATGAAAATTCATAATACAATTAATAGTTCCAGTTGTTGAGACAGTTTTCCCTGATTTTCAGCCATTTCCTACCAAAATTGTCCATAATTTCTCCCATTTCCAGTCTACAGTAGAAACCACCTGAAATTGCCATCATGTGCCTTCCATAAGCCATATTTTTCACTGAATTCGAGTACTAAAATCAGTTGGACAACAAACTCTCAATGCTGCCGGACATAGCCCGCATCAATCCATCAAAAAATACAAATCTGACTTACTTCCCCGAATTCTACTACGTGATCCCGTCATCAAGTAAATTAGTCATCCGTGTTGGAAAATTCCAACATATATGGGGCCACACATGTAATATATTAAAATGTGTGGTGCTATTGTTTAAAGATTAGTCATTTAAAATGATCTGTTAAAGTCAATTTTGACTAATGGGTATTAGATTTCATGAAAATATAGTGTAGCGACCGGAATTGTTATTTTAAATTGATGAGGGGCCAATTTGAAATAACTGAAAGATAATAACTATTCATTTATTATTATTATTATTATTATTATTATTATTATTATTATTATTATGGGGTCATGGTCCCCAAATTGAGAGTGATTTTCAGATTTTCAGTATCCCCATCAACACAGAGTAAAATTGAAAAGAAAATCATCAATCAATTGGAAGATCATAATCTATTCAAGCAAACAATCAGACATCTATGGATCAAAGTGTGTTTATGCTCTATTCGTTTCTCTGATTTCAACATAGAGTATTATTAGGGTTTGTATGTGAAAAAGGGTTTGATTAAAGCATATGGATTGATAATCCCTTTTATGTTAATTTATCAAGCGGTATTAGAACCACTCCATGGTTGAATTCTTGAGAAATTGAAGTTTTTAAAATTCTGAATTTTTTGGGTTATTTGATCTTCTGTTATTATATGGAATTTGGGAATTTAGAATATTATTATATGGATTTTGCCATAATATTAAGGATTCTTTCTTCCAAAATTCGGATTTTAAAATTAAAAATTTTCAGATCTGTTGAAATCTAATTTCAGTTTTAAAAAACAAATTGTGACAGCCGTTCGCCTGGGAAGAGTGGAGGAAAAGGGGAAATTCCTTTAAGGTTTGAGATTTAGGTGAATTTTGGGGGGCGGGGGCTTGGGCTGCAAATTAGATAATTTTAGGCCCCTGCTTGCAATTTAAAATTAGGGTTAAATTTTAAGTTTCAGTCCCTAAAGTTTAAAGTTAATCCTAATTGAGCCTTAAGGTTATAGGTTTTAATAATTCTGCCCCTGGAGTTCTAAACTTAATTACTTTGGACCATTTAAGTTCTAAATTTTATAATTAAGCCCCTAAATGTTCATAATGGGTTTAGATTGACCCCTAAAGTTTCAAATAATTGATTAATGACTCCTAAAAGTTTTGTATTAATTAATTTTGACCCCTAAAGTATTGAATTATTAACCCATAGGCCCTTAAAGTTTCAAGATATAAAAAATTAACTGTTCTGCTTTTCAAATTTTGGTATAAATGACTCATTTGAAACTATAATATTCGAAAGTGAATTGATTGAAGCAACATGTTTCCAAAACAATCTCTTTTGTGGAAATTAATTAACTTAGAATATTAAAAGAAATTTGTGTGTGTGCTTGTTCATGCGGATATTAGCCGATCCAAAGGAATGTTATTTGGCCGAATTGCATGTACACTTGTAGTGGTAAACGTGTGACAATTATAAGGTTTTCATGTGAATAATAGATCAATCCAAAGTTGAGTTTATTATTTGACATGAGTTATTATCAATATTTGATCACTACACTAAGAGTACCACTTACAATTAATATTACTGTCCAAAGACTTTATATTAATGATGTGTTAGGTATCTTGAGATGGGGCTTACCATTATTTGAATCTATTGATTATTGAATGTTAAAATTAATATGAGCATAATTCTTCATTTTCTTTCTACAGCTAGTTCATCTGCTACTACCATATCTATAAATATTAATTCTATTTCTATGCTCAATAGGACAAACTTTAAGGATTGGAAAGAGAACGTATTGATTGTTCTTGGTTGCATAGATTGAGCAACCTACTCCTCTTACTAAAGAAAGTTTATCTGATGAAAAGAGGAACTTTGAGAAGTGGGATCGCTCAAATTGAATGAGTCTAATGATCATTACGTGCGGCATTCCGAAAGCCTTTAGAGGCGCAGTATCTCAAAAAGTGACTAATACCAAGAATTTTCTTACCGAAATTGAGAAACGTTTTGCGAAAAACGATAAGGCTGAAACAAGCACGCTTTTCCAAAGCTTGATTTCAATGAAGTGTAAAGGCAAGGAAAACATAAGGGAGTACATCATTGAGATATCTCACATTGCTTCTAAACTTAAGGCACTAAAGCTCGAGTTGTCTGATGACTTATTCGTACATTTGGTATTGATATCGCTTCCTATACAGTTTAGTCAATTTAAGGTCAGTTATAACTGTCAGAATGAGAAATGGTCTCTAAATGAGCTCATTTCATATTGTGTGCAAGATGAAGAAAGGTTGAAGCAAGAAGAACTGATAGCGTTCACTTGGCAACACTTCTAAAGATAAGGGCAAGAAAAGAAAGAAGGAATATGAAGCTGCTCCTAAGGGTCTAGCACAAAAGAAACGGCAAGAGGACAAAGAGGCATGTTTATTTTGCAACAAGATTGGACATGTGATGAAGAACTGTACCAAATATCACGTCGGCATGCAAAGAAATGTACAAATCTTACTTTGGTCTGTTATGAGGTTAATTTAGCTTCAATACCTAGAAATACTTGGTGGTTAGATTCTAGTGTTACTACTCACATAAGTGTTTCTATGCAAGATGCCTGAGCTACTGAAAGTCAAATGATGGTGAAAGATACATCTATGTGGGTGATGGCAAATCGGTGGAAGTTGATGTAATAGGCACTTTTATGTTATTGTTAGGAACTTGTCATTATTTGGATTTGAAAGACACTTTTGTTGTGCCGTCTTTTAGATGAAATTTGGTTTCTGTTTCTTTGTTGGACAAATTTGGATATTGTTGTTCATTTGGAAATAATCAGTTTAGTCTTTCATTAAATTCTAATGTTATTGGTACTGATTTATTATCTGTATATGATAACCTATTTTGCTTGATATTGTTGCATCATATAATGAAATCCTGCATGTGGAATCACCTGGTACTAAATGTAAATTACATAATAAAAATTCTGCAAAATTATGGCATAAGCGCTTAGGTTACATCTCAAAAGCTAGAGTTGAACGACTTGTGTCAGGTGGTATTTTGGATTTCCTTGATTTCACAGATTTTGATGTATTTATTGATTGTATCAAGGGAAAATAGACCAAAACAAGAAGATTAGGTGCTTACAGAACTTCGAATGTCCTAGAATTGATACAAACAGATATTTGTGGACTGTTCCCTACGACTTCTTGAAATGGTCAACAATATTTTATATCATTTATAGACGATTACTCACGTTATGTGTACCTATATCTTATTCATAAAAAGTCTGAGTCACTGGACATGTTCAAAGTTTTTAAAATTGAGGTTGAGAATCAACTCAACAAAAGGATAAAAAGTGTTAGGTCTGACCGTGGTGGTGAGTACTACGGTAGATATGACGGTTCAGGTGAACAATGTCCAGGACCATTTGCTAAATACCTAGAGGAATGTGGAATTGTCCCACAATACACATTACCAGGGTTGCCAGCACGAATGGTATAGCTGAAAGACGAAATAGAACTCTTAAGGATATGGTAAAGAGTATGATTAGTCATTCTACCTTACCAAAATCATTCTGGCGAAAATCATTAAAGACTGCAACTTATATTCTGAATAGAGTACCAACTAAGGCTGCTGTCAAAATACCTTATGAACTTTGGACAGGCAGAAAGCCTAGTCTAAAACATTTTCATATTTAGGGATGTCCAACTGAGGCTAGGCCTTATAGGCCATATGAATAGAAATTGGACTCCAAAACAGTAAGCATCTATTTTATTGGTTATTCTGAGCGATCAAGGGGCTATAAATTTTATGATCCCACAATTTTTGAAACAGGAACTGCAACATTTTTTGAGGATGTTGAATTTGGGGAAGAAATAAGGTTAGATATATTGTCTTTGAGGAAGAAGTTGAGGAATGATTGGTTTTGATTCCTACTATTACTTTTGACAATGTACAAGTTCATATACATGTCATTGATCAAGAAGTATATACAGAACCTGAACAAGATAATGTTGAAGATCCTCCTATACAAAATGAGGTAATTATTCCAGATGTACAAACTCAACAACCTCAACCAATACCTTTAAGGAGATCCACAAGAGAAAGGAAAAATTCTATTTCGGATGATTTTATAGTATTTCTCCAAAAACATTAGGAAAATAATGGATTATGGAAGATGATTCAATTTACTTCCATTAGGCCATCCAGGGTTCTAACTCTCAAAAGTGTGTTGATACTATGAATGAAGAGTATATTTCTATGCAAGATAATAAAGTTTGGGATCTTGTCCCATTACCAAAAGGTACGAAACTCATTGGTTGCAAATGGATATTTAAAGTTTGGGATCTTGTAGCTAAAGGCTTTACCTAAAAGGAAGGCATTGACTTCAAAGAGCCTTTCTCTCCAGTTTCAACAAAAGACTCTTTCAGGACAATTATGGCACTTGTTGCTCACTTTGACCTTGAGCTAAATCAGATGGATGTTAAGACTGTGTTTCTCAATGGTGACATTGATGAGACGTTCTATATGGTGCAACTAGAAAAAATTGTGTCAGGAGACCCAAAAAATATGGTTTGCAAATTAAAGAAATCTATGTATAGGCTCAAACAAGCTTCCCGTCAATGGTACCACAAATTTCATCAAGTAATTATCTCATTTGGTTTTGAGATGAATGCTGTTGATAATTATGTGTATCACAAGTTCAGTGGGAGTAAGCATATTTTCCTGATTTTGTATGTTGATGACACGCTGCTTGCACTAATGATATGGGCATATTGCACAAAACCAAGAAATTTCTATCAATGAATTTTGAGATGAAAGATCTTGGTAACTCCTCTTTTGTATTAAAGATTCAGATACACCGGGATCGCTCTCAAGGTATTCTTGGATTGTCACAAAAGAGTTATATCAATAAAGTACTTAAGAGATTTGGCATGTAGGACTGTAAACCAGGTGACACGCCTGTCGCTAAGGGAGACAAATTTAGTCTCAAACAATGTTCGCAAAATGACCTTGAAGTTAAGGAAATGCAGAAAATTCCCAATGCATCAGCTGTTGGGAGTCTTATGTATGCTCAAGTTTGTACACGTCTAGACATAGCATTCATTGTTTGAATGCTAGGCATATATTTGAGCAAACCTGGAATGGATCATTGAAAAACAGTCAAAAGGGTTATGTGGTAGTTGAAGAGAACAAATGATTACATGCTTACCTATATCAGATCGGATTAGTCAGAGATCGTAGGGTACTCCGATTCTGATTTTGCTGGATGCCGAGACAGTAGGAGATCTACATCAGGCTATATCTATCTGCTAGCTGGTGGAACTATTTCCTGGAAGAGTGCCAAGCAGACACTCATAACTTCTTCTACCATGGCAGCAGAGTTTGTAGCATGCTATGAGGCATCTAATCATGAAATATGGCTATGAAATTTTGTCACTAGACTCCGCATTCTGAATGGCATAGAATGACCACTAAAATTATTTTGTGACAATAACTCAGCAGTTCTATATTCCAATAACAACAGGAGTTCATCTAAGTCAAAACACATTGATATTAAGTTCCTGGTTGTGAAGGAAAGTGTACAGAGTGGACAAATTTCCATAGAGCACATTGAGACAAACTCCATGATTGCGGATCTACTTACTAAAGGATTGACACTCAAGGTCTTTCATGAGCACACTGCTCGTATGTGTGTTGTATATCATGAGGATATCATGTTTTAGTAGGAGTTTGTATTTTCATTGCTTTATTTTTGGACACATTTGTGTATTTGGATATTATTCTGTACAGAAATAAAGTACTCAGTTTATTTCACTCTGTTGTTATGTTCAGTATTGATCTTACTTAAGAAATAAGTTTGGACCAGTTGGAAATAAACATGTTTGGATCACATAACATGTAATTTCCATGTTGTACTCCCATGATTGATATATGTCATTTGGTTGTATGGGTGTACGTGACCATTGATGGATTTAGTCACGCTAAATGTGACGAAAATTATTTTGATCCTATATCAATATGACTAATGGATGAGATTGTTTGGAAATATCCATAATAATGATAGGAAAATTTTGAGCTCATAAGGTTGTGCACATTTGTAAGATTACATATATGGCACAATAGGAGATTGTTGGAAAATTTCAATATATATGGGGCCACACATGTAATATATTACAATGTGTAGTGCTATTGTTTAAAAATTAGTCAATTAAAGTGATCTGTTCAAGTTAATTTGGACTAATGGGTATTAGGTTTCATGGAAATATAGTTTAGAGACCGGATGGTTGTTTTAAATTGATGAGGGGCCAATTTGAAACAAATGAAAGATAATAACTATTAGGTTATTATTATTATTATTATGGGGTCATTATCCCCAAATTGAGAGTGATTTTTAGATTCTCTATATCCCCACCAACAGAGAGTAAAATTGAAGAGAAGATCACCAATCAATTGGAAGATCATAACCTATTTAGGCAAATAATCAGACATCTATGGATCAAGGTATGTTTATGTTTTATTCATTTCTCTGATTTCAACAAGGAGTATGTATTAGGGTTTGTATGTGAAAAGGGTTTGATTGAAGCATATGGATTGATAATCCCTTTTATGTTAATTTATCAATTCGTGCCTCGATCATTTGTTCATCATAAAACTTGCATGCTGCCTTGATTCCTGAATCCACGCTAAACTAAAAGTATCCCACGTTTCTTTAGCCATGGCATGGTAATGGCAAGGCAACAATCGTGCCTCTCCATTTTCTCGAAATGGGTCCTCATAAAACTTCTCCACCAAAAGAACTCGATGTTCTCAACAAGAATCTTCCACCACAAAAAATGCCTCCCGCATTTTCCTATCTCATGGAAATTCCTGATGCTTTCGATGACTTCTCCATTTGATGCTTGAACGTCGGGTGATCAATCAACCCCTTCGTTGCAGCTTCCCAAAATTTTTCAGGGAATACCACGTCCCTTTCCTAACACTTACTGCCCTAATCAAGTTTACCCGCATCTGATTCTTCGTTCAGCAGAAAGTTTACTAACACATTCTAGAACACCGCATCCGTACCAACGTCACAATTTCATTACTGTAATTTGGTGTCATCCCCACTAGATTCTGTAGCACTGCAGTGTGCCTATATCTGGTCATTCTGTAACAAATGTAGTAGATTTACTCGAGCCAATGCCAATTTCTTAGCATCCTTGATGTTTCTACAGTATTATGGATTTTGAAAGTCGTACTTCCCATTTTTTAGTAGCCTTCATCACATCTTTCAAATGATTTATACCTTCTTTTTTACCTTCATTTGTTTTTATCAATGCAATATTACTGCCCAAACGTAATTCAACCAACATATCAACTGTATTGATAACTGATTGAAGGTCTTCACTTGTGTCCAAAGTTGCAATCTTGCCATGAAATTAAACAATTTCTCCTTCACATCCATGTTCTTTGGGACATACAACCATGAAATACTGCACTTTGTCCTAAAGAAAATTCTCTAATTTTTTAGCATTCTGAGTGCCATCAAAAGATTTTAGCTCAGATGCTCTGATTTTCAAGGTTGATACTATCTTTCTAAGATTAGAAGTTGCCCTTATAAGAAATGGAACTTCGCTTTCCAGCAAACCAATGCATACAGTAACGTTTTCGATCAAGGTTTTATCTATCTTAATGCTCCAACACTTGGTATAAATAAATGAAAATTCATAATGCAATTAATAACCCCAACTGCTAGGCCATTTTCCTACATTGCCAACCATATCATGCTAAAAACTGCCCATAATTGCCCCCATGTCCAGTCTATAGCAGAAACCACCCGAAACTGCCATCATGTGCCTCCAAGTAGTCTATTTTTCACTGAATTTGAGTACTAAAATCAGTTAGACAGCAAACTCTCAATGCTGCCAGACACAGCCCGCATCAATCCATCAGAAAATTCCAATCTAACTTGCATTCCCGAATTCTACCACATGATCCCACCATTAAGTAAATTAGGCATCTATGCCTTGATCACTTGTTTATCATAAAATCCGCATGCTGCCTTGATTCCTGAATCCGTGTTAAACTCCGAGTATCCCACATTTCTTCGACCATGGCATGGCAATAGTAAGGGAGCAACTGTGCCATGTCCATTTTCTTGCAAAGGATCCTCACATACCTTTCCCACCAAAAAAACTCGATGTTCTCATTGAGAATCTTCTAACACAAAAAATGCCTTCCACATTTTCCCATGTCAAGGAAATTCTCGATGCTTTTGATGACTTCTTCATTTGATGTCCGAACATCGAGTGATTTGTCCAACTAACTTTCTCGCATCTTCCCAATTTTTCTAGGGAACACCACCTCCATTTCCCAACACTTACTGCTAAAATACATCCGTATCTGATGATTCTTCACTCAACAGAAAGTTTGCCGACTCAAATTCTAAAACACAGCGTCCCAGGCAACCTTACAATTTTGTTGTTGCAATAAGGTGCCTTCCCCATTAAATTCTACAATGCACCAATGTGCATACATTTTGTCACTCTGCAATAATCTACAATGGATTCACCCAAGCCAATGCCAATTTATCGGCATCCTCGTCCCCTGGATTCACCGCGTCCCAGGCAACGGATTCACCGCGTCCCGGGCAACCGTAAATTACAGCTAATTTTTTCCTTTTCGGACAATCTCTAACATGATGAGGCCCGTCACATATGAAGCAACCCTATCTTTGAATGTTTTTCCCATATTTGGATTTTGAAAGTTGTTCTTCCCGCTTTTTAGTAGCCTTCATCACATCTTTCGAATGATTTCTAACTCCGTTTTTAAATTCATTTGTTTTTCTCACTGTAGTATCACTGCCCAAATGTAATTCAACCAACGTATCGACTGCAACGATGACTGATTAAAGGTCTTTTACACCCTACCGATGTAACTTCGCTTTCGCCTGAGGTTGTAGTATGGCCATGAAATTGAACAATCTGTCTTCTAGACATGTTCTTGATGTCAAATATCAAAAATAGAGTACATTTACACCATAATTTTGTGTCACCCTACATATATATGATAGCAATGTCAACCCGATCATCTTCAGGAACATGTGCAGCCTTGAAATACTGTACCATAGCCTAAAGAAGTACTTTGATTTTCGAGGTTGATACCATCTCTCAAGGAGTAGAAGTTTTCCTGCTAAGCAACAAAGCTTCGCTTTCTAGCTAACCAATGCACACAGTAATGTTCTCGATCAAGGCCATCACATCTCCCAGCATGGATGCAAATTTTTCGTTCATCTCAGCAAAAACATTTTCAAACATCTGTTTCATTTTGGCTTATACATCCCTTAAGTTTTCTATTTGCACTACCAAACTAAAAAAATCATTCATCATCGCCCCAATGAAATCTTCAAGCATTCGAACTCGATCCTTCAGATTTTGACTTGCAGCTTACTATTTTCCCCAGCAACTTATGTAAAAACGTTTTTCCTTCCCTACCTGACTCGTGCTCTGATACCAATTGTCATAATGCAGTCTCTCATTCCATATGATGGCATAGAGGTTTTTCATCCCCAACTAGCCAATACACATTTTTATACATACAACAATGAAATCCCATGAAATTCGAAATAAGTATTTCCGAAGATTGGAGAAAGTAAAAAAGAATGCAGCAACCACAAATTTTTGGGAATCCTTTCCCAAACTTATTTCGATAAAACAAATAAACTGCCTATAACTGTCTCCATGTCCAGTCTACAGTAGGAAACCACATGTAACTGCAATCATGTGTCTTCCATGTGGCTTGTTTTTCACTGAATCCAAGTATTGAAATCAGTTGGACGGCAAGCTCTTAATGCTGCCTGAGGCAACCCGCATTAATCCATCGAAAAATGCAATCTGACTTGCAACCCCGAATTCTACCCCTTGATGCCGCTATCAAGTAAATTATATGTGCCTTGATCACTTGCTCATCACAAGACCCGCATGCTACCTTGATTCCCAAATCCTCACTAAACTCTGAGTATCTAGCATTTCTTCAACCATGGCATGGAAACAGCAAGGCAACAACCATGCCATGGCCATTTTTTCTGGAAAGGGTCCTCACAACTATCATCATAGGCACGTGAAATCGTCCTTGATAATGAACATAAATCATGAGAGAAGATATAACTCTATGGCTGCGTGAAAGTCAACTTCATGAATTAAAAAACCGTGTTTTAAAAGACAAATGAAAAGAGTCAACACATGAATATTCAAAAGAATATTAAAAAAAATTATATATGTTCAAGCCTAGCAAACACATATTTTTATATTTACGGAGACAATTTTAAATGATAATTGGTTTAAAACACATTTATGCATTTAATCACTACAAGCGTCACTTTAGTTAAGACATAGTTTGTGATTAATTAGTCTAGATGAGCAGATCATATAACATCTTAATATGAGAAATTAACTGAATTTAATTGTGAGTGGGCATTTGATTGAAAATTTTATGATTATCCTGATATTTTTTCTACTAATTATAAAATTGACTTCATTGTAAACTTTTTCCAAAAACAAAAATATGATGATTGATTCAATTATGTTAATTACACTATTTTTGTATGATTGACAAGTGTGGGCATTTTCACAAAATTTCAGATCAATAGTTTAAACTAGGTCGTTAAAGTTTACCTGCATGAAATAGAAATATTCATGGTATATGAAAGGATTGAATTGCCTTAACTTGAATTAAAAGTATGGATAATTGATTTCAAAAATATGGAGGCAAAATTTGTAAACATGGGGGCAGTTAAGTAATAATTATTCAAAATCAATTTTCATATTAACTCCCACAGACGTGTTCTTATTTGCAGTTACCTATATGCAATTCCTATAAATTTGGAAATTTTTCCCTATATGATTCACATACTTAGGACACAATCATATCTTCTTCCACAACATCCTTTGAAATCCTTCTTTGCACTTAATTTTTTTGGCTTCTTGTTTTGAGCTTTATTCTACAAACTATGATGGTGAAGACCAAGGAAAACAAAGGAAAGACCAGTAAGGGCGAACCTTCTGCAGCTGGTAGAAAAAGACTTGTTAGTCGAAGTTCGTGATGTTGGACAACAGTTACAGCAGCCTAAACACTATCTGAGCCCATCCAATTAGACTTTGAGGAAAAAGGGGCTATCATACCTTATGAGCCTCCTAAAGAAACACGTATCCGAGTCTTCTGAGAAGAGTACTCCTCCTGCTTCACCACGTTCGACAGGCGACCAAACGACCCTCACACCTATCCCAATCTCAAGGTGACTGTTCGGGAACACAAAAGTGATTAATTTGAGAAGAATGTGTTTGAAGGAGATGACACGAGGAAGAAATTGACAAATAAGTTAGGATCCATTTCATCACGAGAATGAAATTTGTGTGGAAAGAAAGTGGATTTTAGGGAATTGAATTGCCTAAAATTTATTTTATTGTAAATTATCAATTAATTGTATTTAATTGATATAATTTTCCACCTGAAAAATAATGAAATCTGGATTTTTTGGTGATTGTTTGACTTTATTTTCCATGAAATTTGTCCATTAAAAAGATGAAATTTGTTACAATTAAAAATAGAATTTATTTCCCTTGTAAAAAAAATTAAAATTAATAATAATAAAACAAAATTGCCTAGAAAAGTTTTTCTCACCAAATCCATGGGAAAAGTTTTTCCTCAAAAATAAAAAATAAAAATGTGGAAAATCAATTCCATGAAAAATTTAGTCAATCAAACATACAAAAATACGAAAATGAATTTTAAATTTCATCTTCCATGAAGAAGAAAGAGCAATCAAATAGGGCCTTAGTTCTGGTGGCAATGAGGAAATGGTTGAACACATTGACAATGAGGTCAGTCCTGACCTAGAGAGGGAACTTTAGGCAACTGCTGAACCTACTGCCGACGAAGTTCAAACCATTGAAGTGCCTGCCACTATTGCAACTAAAACTAAAAAATTTGGCTCACAGTTTGAACCCTCTAGAGAAAAGTCTGAAGAATCTTCTGAGTCCACTCCACCACTTAGGAAACGAAAAATCAGATAATAAATATAAGCAGAAGGTTGGATAGGATTCTGCAACTCGAACACCTACCATTCAGTCGGGACCTCCTACTCTAGGGGATGTGCCGACGGAGTCCTTGGGACTCCTACTTTTGATCCTGTCTTTTTCAGGTTTGACACTTTCACTAGAGATAGACACTCTGTTAACCCACACAACTACTTTTTTCCGACTGAATCGAATGAAACTTTGCTTATTTCTTTTACTGCCCATAGAAAGTCGATAGAGGAGTTTAAGGTTTTAATTGAAGAGTTTGTTAGGATAGGGTTGGATGACATTATTGGATGTCGTAAATTTGTTATATTGCTAACCTTTGGGAGGAAATTTAATGAAACCAATGTCAAGAAATTTTTCGATGGCAAACCTGCATGAGGGGGAGACTCCTTACCTTCAGTCCTTTTGTATTAAGAGATTGGCTGGGCATGGACGAGGTAATAGAGACCAATGATGAGGATTTAATTAAGAATAATGCCCAGCGTATAGAAAAATGTTTCACAGGGGCTTTACATGCCCTGACAAAGGGGTGGGCCCCACATGTATTTTTAAAAAAATAAAAAAATGATATAGACTCTATCTGTGTCTTGCCTGGCAGGGGCCTGTGAAACAGATCCCTGTACACCAAGCAAGATTCTTTAATTAATGATGCAGTTGCACTAGAACTCATTGGCATGAACTAGCTAGATAAGGTAGATAACCTACTAGCTTCAAAGCTCTTACCAAAGTAAAAAGTCCTCCATAAATTTTGATCCACAATATTGACCCTTTTACTCATAGATTTGACTTATCTCATGAGAGGGTTGTTTGTAAAGTCCCGACCCGCATGGACTGAAATGTTACTAGAAAAATTATACTTTACCATAGTTTTAAAAATTTATTTGGAAAAATAATTTAATTAACTACACTTTTCACGGAATGCATAAAGGTTTAAATTAAAATTTTACTTAAGATTTTTTTTCTAAACAACACAATTTAATATTTAGAACCCACCTAATAATTTCTTATAAATGATGCCACTTTTGGACAATAGCATAATAGTGGCATGATACTAAAAGAAACAAATATAAAAAAGGCTTGAACAATTTTCCATACATACATGCATTATTAACATAATAGTGGTGTTCGATTTTTAATGTAATTGGCAAATTTGTGAAAAAAAAAACTATAATTAATGTGTGTTGTAAAAGTCAAGGAGTAAGTTGCAAATACTATTAATTGAGTTGTATTAGGTATATGGTTTGAGAATGGAAAGAAGGAAAAAATGGCGTCGTTATTTCGTTAGACTGTCGTCATGACTTTGCTCGAGTGATAGAAATAGAATCATTGCCGCTCGCCTATTGCCTTGCCTTCGCTCGAGTGACACACTGTCGCTCGCCTCTCGCCCAACTTTCGCTCGAGCAATAGAGTTTCTCGAAAAATTTTAATTCACGTTTTTAAGGCTTTTTATCTGGTCCATTCAATCCTAAACCTAAACTATAAATACCAGCAAGTCTCTAAACGGTTTTTCTAAGGTTGATCATTGAGAAAATGCATACTACTACATATCCTTTTCATCAAAAAAGCTTTCAATTTTCATGTTTTGATTTGATCTTGACGTTCAAAACATCAAATCCATAATTCAAATATCAAACTGCTACTTCTTACACATCTGTCAAAGTTTCTAGATCAAGGGAAGGTGACTGGAGTTTTAGCTGTTGGAGAACGCGGAGTTCTTCGTTGATCTACAAGAGATAGATGAATTTATAAAATCGGGAGTTGGTGTAGGAGCACGCAATCCAGGAAATCTTTGAAAATTGCAGCTGGGAGTTGGTGTAGGAACGCTTAATTCAGATGGATGTGGGAATTGTAGTCAATAGGTCAGAAAGTACTAGTGGTAGTCGTGTCTGACGGACTGTAAGTTCATAATTTGTTTATAGTGGATTGTTGACTGCAAAGTATTCGAAGTTTTTATCAAGTTGGGATTCTCCGTGATCATTCTGGTTGTTTATTTATTGCTTTCATATAACTAGGAAATTCAACTTAGGAAAATTGATTTGATTAATTAACCATCTAGAGATAATTAATAGTGACTTGTTGCTATTTAATTTTTAATCTTTAATTCCGCATAATCACCTATTCGCCCCTCTCTAAATGTAATTTGGGTCGAACTTCATAATTTCAATTGGCATCAGAGCCATATTTCAATTCCTAACCTATAAATTAATGCAAATGAGTCAATCTCTATCCGTGCCTCCATTTTTCGACTGAAACAACTATGTATACTGAAAAGTTCGAATGAGAGCATTCCTTAAAACATTTGATGAGCGTATTTGGATAAGTGTACAAAACTGTTGGATTGCACCTTCATCCACTGTTGCTGGTATTGTTACACCTACTGACATTTTTCTTTGGACCAAAGATCAAGTAGCTGATTACAATTGGAATAGTAAAGGGTCTCATGCTTTGTTTATGGTTGTGTCTGCAAAAGGGTTTAGGAGAGTGTCGATGTGTGAAATTGTTAGAGAGGTTTGGGATATCTTAAAGACCACACACGAGGATACTAAAACTATTAAGAACTCAAAACTGCATATGTTAACCTCTAGGTTTGAAGAAATTAGAATGAAGGACGAAAAATCGTTCGATGAATTCTATGTGAAACTTAATGATATAGTAAACTCGAGCTTCAACCTAGGTGAGAAAAACCCCCAGTCTAAAATAGTTCGAAAAGTCCTTAGATCCCTACCTGAAAGGTTTAGACCTAAGATCACGCTATTGAAAAAAGTAAGGATTTAAATGAAGTTAAGATAGAGGAACATATAGGATCTCTCCAACAAACTTATTTCGTTAAGAAATTTCAGAATGTGATGAAGAATAGGAGAAAACCTTACGATAGGAAAAATGATATCCCTAGTAAATTCTCGAAAAATAAGCGTGACAAGAATAACCCTAGAATTTCTAGTAAGAAAACCCAGTCAGTTGGATGCCATGAGTGTCAAGGTTTCGATCACTATATGAATGAATGTCCTAATTTGAAGAAGAATTTGAATTAATGAAAGGGTAAGGAATTAGCAGTGACTTTGAGTGATGATGAATCATATTCTATAGTTTGGAGTTTAATTTGAAGAAGAATTTGAATAAAGGAATGGGTAAGGTATTAGCGGTAACTTTGAGTGATGATGAATTAAATTCGAGTGTTCAAAGTGGTAACCTTTGGCTGTGAGGATGAATAAAATTTTATGGCTTTCATGTCTATAGCTAAGATTGAATCTAATAAGGAGAGTGAAACGGTAGAGAATGATGAACAAAGTGAGAATTCTAAAGATGACTCTGAGGATGAGACCGATATTTATGAATCTTATCGACAGCTATTTGAGTAAAGTCTTAAAATCAAGAAAGCAATAAACCATACTAAAAGAGGTTAATGAACTTGAAAGAGAGTTTGAGAGAGAAATCTTAGGTGACCTTGAAGATTCTACCAAAAATTTGGATGAGTTGAAACTTGTTAATGAGAATTTAGAAACTAAAGTTAAACCCTTAACAAGTGATCTAGAAAACTCTAATACTCAACTTCATTCATTCATGGGTAGTGCTTAGAATCTCGATAATCTGTTAGGGATGAACAAGCCTACTTGAAATAGGCATGGTTTAGGATACGTTTAAAATGGTAATATTACTATTAGTACTTCCAATACCACGTTTCTCCCAACTGCCAATAAAATTAGAAATGCTGCTAATCCTGAACCTAAGGGCAAGAATGTTTTAGGATAAAGGCCTACTAGATAGCGTAAGATCAATAGTCCTATAAATCTACAACAACCTCTGCATAGGTTTGAACCTAGGTTTATTCCCACCTATCACTATTGTGGTGCACTGGTCCACACACAAGACCTATGTGTCGTAAACTCACGACTAGTAGTAAAAGTCGGGATATCTTGAACAAGGTTAACTTCCTCACCAATCAGGTTAGCCACTTAGTGACTTAATTAAATAGAGTCACTTCTACTTCTAAGAAGGTTTGTGTTCAGAATAGTGACTAGAAAGGTCGTGAGATTGATCATGCTCTTAAAGGTAAGTACATTCATATACCTCTTTGATTAGGTAATTAGGTGCATGCATGTACAGTTCATTGAGTCCATTCATTCTTGCATGTATCTCATTTGTTTTTGTTTCGTTTTAATTTTTTTTCACTTCTATAAGTTCATGATAATTTTTTAAATAATAAAAAAATATTATTGTGTTATTGGACATTTTATGATGTTCTTAAATACTGCATTTTGTGACCGAGTATGCATTTATCTGATCTATACTGTTGTTTCCATTACTTAGTTAGGTTTAATATGGAGTAATAAGTATATGTTTCTTCATGTACTATCTGTACAGCACACATTATGATCTTGTGAGTGAATCTGGACCCCATGCGTGAAATTTGGGATGACAGTCATTTGTTGGTAATGTGACATTAAACGTGAATTGACCTTCATTTAGATGACCTAAGCTCATATTTAATCCCCTTATCATAAAATTAAAAAAAAAATTGTTCATCTTATACTTTTTTCAAAGCCTATTTGACTAGAGTAATTAAGTTCGAGGGATTTTCATAACATGTTGCCCTATGGCCAACTGACTTGGAGTCATCGGCCAAACACTCGTTACAGGGGTCATTTGATAAGAATATGCACGTAAGATGTAATAATTGAGGAAAATGATATGATAAAAAAATTAATCATTATATATGCTCAAACTTATGGGGAGAAAAGAAAAATATACGTGTAAATGAGCTTTAATTTAAGGTCCTAATAGTCTTATGTGTTTGACTTTCATTTGTAAGGGAAAATACTTATTTAACAGAGATGTTCGCATGTCCTTTATCACAAATTTAAGCTTTGGAGTCATGTTCACAAGAAAATAGTAGAACTTAACACACGTGAGTCACTTATATACTTTACTTCATTTGAAATTTATTTGAGTACGTGGGAAATTTTTTATTGATAGTGCAATACTTGTGAGCACATGCACTTTTGAGTTTATCAGTATGTCAGAAACTTGATTTTAAAAATGGCTATTTTTCAAAATTTTCAAAAAGTCGGTGCCATTGGTGTCAAAAGTTTTTCGCCAGCTTTTCGTTGACCGTTGCTCGAGCGATAAAAGCAGAGGCTGTCTCACTCGCTTGTCACTCGTCTCTCATTCGAGTGACAGATCGCGTGCTTGAATTTTAACGTTCTTTTTCGCATATTTTTAAATTCTTCATTTCCTTCTAAAATGGACACACGCATTTCAAAATTGTGAAATTAAACATCACGTGAACATCAAACATTGATTGTTGGGTTGTATTTCCACACAAATCCGTCAAATTTTCCCAAAATTTCAAGGTAACGGCCGAAACCCTAGTTTTTCAAAAAACAAATTGGGAGGGGGGGTTTGATGTTTTTGATTGCATTCTTCATTTACACTTCATGATTGATTGTTCACATGTGCACACAAGTTGCATTGCATCATTTGGGTGATTTTTCCTTGATTTTTGCATGGTTTGAGAGAGCAAGTGGAGTTTTGGTTCCTTTTTTTTTTTGTTTATTTTGTTGATTGAGAGTTTGGTTGTGTTGGAGGTTGGACTAGGATTAGTTGGTCATTTGTGATGATGTTGAATATGGTTTTTTTTGTTGAAATACAGTGGAGTTCGTTGGTATGTACACTCACGCCACGTGATTGATACAACTATTCGTTGTCATTGATGCCTATTGTTACTTGGTGGATACTCTCATTCATACACTTGATCACGTTTGAGTTGATAGTTTGTTGTGTTGATGCCGTTTATGTTGCATTTGATGTTGACATCGCAAGGTGAATTCACGTCACCTTGACATGCCGTCATAGCATACGTCACATCAGCGAGTCACGCAATCAAGGCATCGTGTCATCTTTGTCCATGCATTACATCATTTCGTTTGATGTTAGTTCTCCAAGTGTTGGTTTACATCGATTTACGTACACATGGTTTACTTGTGTGGTTAGTGTGGGGTTTGTTGACCTATGATTCAATATAGCTCCACTTGTTTTGATTATAACAAACAATACACTTATATTTTTAACAAACTTTATTTCTTGAGTTTTTCATGAATATATCTTCTTAAACATTCAAAGACTCAAATCGTCATCCGTTGAAGAACAATCAATTAAATGAGTCTCGAAAAAAAGAAGAACGAGATATTTGAAGATTAAAACTTAGAAGTAGTTTATCGAAACTTAAATGTAAAGGTACAAACTCATCAATTTTTAGTAAGTGTACAAATCTCAAATTATTTCCATAATTCATCACTTGCATAAAACTGATTTTTCATAATTAAAAAAAAGGTCAACTTTCAGTCAACAGTCGACCAAAAATGCTGTCTGCTCAGCCGAAATTCCAACGGTTTGATTTTTCCAACGGTTATACACTTTCGGTCAATAGAAATTGGTCAACCGAAAGTGATTGGTTTGGCTTCCTTTGCTCTATAAATATTCATCTCTTCTTATATTTAATTTTAACAACTTGCAAGAGTAATTAAGAGAGTATATTTATTAAATATCATTGAGCTTACTTAATTTTAAATTCTATTTCATTTATTACAAAGAATTTCTTGATTGATCAAACTAATTTTTCATTTATCTCATCAAGAATTCTTTTTGCAAAGAAATTTTTTCAACCTCATCTACTTTCAATTCTTGATAAAAGTTTTTTCTACCAACACTTATATTGAAGTGTAAATCTCTCTTCATACTTAACTTGTACTATTTGTTAAGAGAGATTATAGGTTGAAAATTTTAATACAAAGATATAAATTATTTCATTATCAATCATTCATCAAAGTTTACAACATAAATACTTGAGCTTTATCATTTGATATCTATTGAAGTGTTATCCTAACTCTCTA
>CAIGRB010049779.1:73126-93906 GCA_903798255.1 Fraxinus quadrangulata | reverse complement strand
TTTTCGGCTCATTCAACATAATTCCCCTCTCATATAAATACCCAAGTCATTTGACGAATTTTGAGTGATTGTTCATTATATTACTTCTTCCTATCATCCTTTGAAAATCTAAAATATTCTTACATTAATTCTATCATTTTGATTCTTGAGATCATACAACCACCGGTTGGAAAAAACATCAATTCCTTAAACCAAAACACCACATATTTCTTATTGGTCATAAGAAGGTACTTTCTCAGTTGGATTTCAAAAGTTTCTGGAGATTGAGAGATGTTGGACTACAAAAGCGCAGAAAAAAAGAATAGGAATAGGTGATTCATGGGTATCCACTTGAAAGAGACGTGTGTAGAAGAACATGAGACTGCTACAGCATAACTTGGTAGAAGATTGTGAGTCTGTAAGTACAGCAGAACTTGGAAACTACAAGAGGTAGATCAGGAAATCTAGTAGGTTGGATAGACAGTATCTATTGTAGCAGATCGCAAGATTGGAATGAGCAGCAGATCTTAGAGTTGTAGGGTTTACAACAGCTAGTGGAACTAATTTGGAATTGAACAGTAACCCACATTATCTATAGTGGATGTAACGACTTCGTTCCGGAGTTTTTACCCAGTTGTGTTTCTCCGTCATTATATCGATATTCATTGATTACTGCTTTCATTATATTGATTGATTATATAAATGCGACAATCTAATATATGATAATTGAATTGTATACTTAATCATCTAGAAATTATTAAAAAGTGTTTGTTGTTTTTAATAGATTAATTCAGCACGTAAAGTCGAACTTGTTAATTAACTACGCGTTTTTCAGTTTGGAAATGAGTAGTTGTCCAATTTGATTCAAGAATCACTATGCAACTATACAAAATTAGAACAAGTTAATTATACACGTGGTAAAATTACCTACCCTACATCGAAGAACTTATAATTTATATACACTATTCACTTTAAATATTTCATTTTTCACTCACCCACCTCCTCGCATGGTCCCTTAGCAGTTGTATACGATTTTTCAAAGATACATTACTTATTTTGAAAGTGAAGGTTATCTACAAAATTTATTAATTTATCGTCTTTTGTAAGGTATCTTTTTTCAGTACCACGCATTCATTCTTGTTCTTTATTGCATATTAAATCACGTCTAATGGCCCCACTAGAATTTTTTGTTTCGTACCAATTAGTAGACAAGTATTTAGAGAAGACGTTGACATTTCCATATATTTTCTACTTAGATTATCAATACGTTAGAAATTTCTAACCAACTACGAGTGACGAAAATTTCATAAAGATTCCTTTAGTCATAGATAGGTCATGACATCCGATTATTTAGCAAATGGAACTGTCAAAGGTTTTTATACTGAAATACCTCTCCTTCTTGGATCCTTCTCTTCAGCAAAAGTTTTACGAACTCGTGCTTGCATATCTTTTAAAGACAGGTTTCACAAGAATAATTGCAATTTTATGGAAAAGGTTGACAACACACTTTAGAAGAAATTGTGAAAATTTTGATATATCTGATAGCAAGAAAGCCTGTTATAGATGTATATATTGAGTCTTATTAACAGATAATTAATGGAGAGTCCAATAGAAATTTATGCTAGAGATTTACATTGGAATAGCGGTTGATATAATTTTATGTTGGGATAATTAAGGCCTGTCTGATTGACATCAAATAAGTAACATATTGTTACTTCATCAATTGTGGGAGCTAAGCAACATATTGTTACTTAATCAATTGTGGGAGCTAAGTTCGTATGTAGTCAGTCCATTTGGGACACAGTTTGGAAATGAGTAGTTGTCCAATTTGATTCACGAATCACTATGCAACTATACAAAATTAGAACAAGTTAATTATCGAAGAACTTAGAATTTATATACATTCACTTTAAATATTTCATTCACCCACCTCCTCGCATGGCCACTTTGCAGTTGCATAAGATTTTTTTTTATTATTTTTTTTATGGGTGTATGGAGAAGTTTCAAAGCATATAGGACAAATATCCTAGTATGTTTGCTAAGCTTAAAAAGTTTATTTATAAGAAGATAAATAAGTTTTAAAATAAATTTTCATTAGAGAATCCAAGATTATCTACAAAATTACTTATTTTGAAAGGAAGTTTATCTACAAAATTACTTATTTTGAAAGGAAGTTTATCTACAAAATTTATTAATTTATTGTCTCTTGTAAGGTATGTTTTTCAATAACACGCGTTCATTTTTGTTTAGTATTGCATGCCACATCTAATGGCCCACTTGAAATTTTCGTTTCATACGAATTAGTAGATTAGTATTCAGAGAAGACGTAGACATTTACATATATTTTTTGTACTTAGATTATCAATACATTAGAAATTTCTGACCAACTGCAAGTGACGACAATTTCATAAAGATTCTTTTCGTCATAGATAGGTCATGACATCCAATTATTTAGCAAATGGAATTTTCAAAGTGAGGGTTAATTACATGATTGGTCATCGAACTTTACGTAAGATTTTCAGGAGATCGCTGAATTTCAAGATTTTCCTCACTGAACTTTACAAGTGTAATCACATTCATCACTGAGAATTTCAAAAGTTTTTCCGTTACTTATTGAACTTTACAAAATGTAATCACATTCATCACTCAGTCACAAACGAGAAAACTTTTGTAAAATTCAGTAACTAACCCGAAAACCTTTGAAATTCAGCGATCCCTTTAAAATTTTACGCAAAATTCAATGACCAATAAGATAATTAGTCAATCTTTATTTTTTTTAAGCCAATTTTCTTTCTTTCTTTTTTTCCCCCCTTTTTGTACTCATATCCCACAATTTTATTATCTCTATTATCGCTAAACTTAGAAAAAAGAATAGCATTTTATCCCGAAAATAATCAACAAGGTTGTTTGCAACTTCTTTAAGATCAAATAGGTAATAAATGACAGTTTTATAGGCTGATTCAGTTTCGATCATCTTTCCATTAGGACACACCTAAATAAAAATCAAAATCTATTAGATTTTTTACTAAAGATGTGTATGAATTTCAAAGTTAGATACTATGTAGCGATCAATGCCTTCTTTCGAAATAGTTGTCTGCATGGATCACTATTATCACTTTGATCTTAAAAAAGTTAGCAAATAATTTTGTCGATTACCCTTAGAATAAAGGCTATTTTTTTTTAAGTTAGACGATGTTAGAGAAAATAAAATTGTGGGGGTAAGAGTATAGAAAAAAAGAAAAGACTACAAAAATAAAGATTGATAAATTACTTGATTGGTCACTGAACTTTATATAAGGTTTCAATGAGGTTACTAAATTTCAAAAGTTTTCCAACCAATCATTGAACTTTACAAATGTAATCAAATCCATTGGTGAGAACTTCAAAAGTTTCTTTGTTAATCATTGAACTTTATAAAATATGATCTTATCCATCATTCAATGGTGATTAATGAAGAAACTTTTATAAAGTTCATTGACAATGGAGAAACTTTTGAAGTCAAGTGACCCTGAAAATCTTACGTAAGTTGAGTGACTAAATGGGTATTTAACCAGTCAAAGTACGTATAAAGAAATACCTCTCCTTCTTGGATCCTTCTCTTCAGCAACTAGTAAATTACTTAAAACATAAAAAGTCAAGCTTTGTTTTTTTGTATAATAAATTGATTATTCTCTCAATTAAGCTAAATTTACAGAACTTTTTCTTGATAGACATGGAGTGCAGAAAGTTTGAAATAACCCTTATATCAGCAAATAATCTTGAAGAAGTCAGGAGAATATTCAAGATGAAAGTACACGCTAGGGTTTCGATCGGAAGCGACCCGAAAACCGAGAAACGGACTCCGACCGACAAGCACGGGGAGACGAATCCGGCGTGGAATTACACGTTGAATTACACGATAAGCGAGTTGATGGTGCAAAACTTTAACACAATGCTTGTTATAAAATTGTACTGCAAAAGGAAACTAGGGGACAGGTATATTGGTGAAGTGCATACTCCCATGAGAGAGCTTTTTAACTGTGCATACCCTAATGGTGGAAGTGCTGTAATGACTTTTCCAGTGCAGAAAGGCTGTGTGAATTCACAAGGAGCATTGAGAATTTCTTACAGGTTTGGAGAGAAAGTTATGATTGATAAATTATTGTTGGCTGAAAGTGTTTCAAAATGGATTTCTTGCTAATTTAATTTCTGGTCTTTTTCAATGTTTGGACGGTCCATTAGACCTCATGTTTGGTATCCAGTAATAGACACGATAGTTTACCTTCCGATTTCCCTTCTTCTTGTTGTATATATAATGTGACGTGAAAGATATCTTTCCTTGGTTATGGAGTTTTCATCTTCTTCTTTTTTGGTTTTTTAAATGTGTAAATCATTTAAGATCAGATTTTCAGCAGAAAAATAGAGATTAATTCTCCCCAAGTATAAATCCAAATAATGGATTCTGTTTTCCTTGAGGGGTGGACGAAATTCAAATTTCAAAGGAAGGATTTTCGGATCGAGTATGCTATTGGATTTTAGGTTTTCTTTTTACTATCGAATATTTGGTAACGATTAAATCATTTAAACTTCTACATAATACAGTTTAATATGGTTTAGAAGCATAAAAAATATCGAGTTAAGTTTTCTCTAAGCAAGTATGCCAAATAGCAACATTTGATAAGATTATATTAATTACCGAATATATATCATCAACCACTTCTAGTGAAAAAAACATATTAATTGTCAAACTAAGGTATATGATGTCGAAGAATTTATGACAACATAGTGTTGAACTTCTCCTCGACAGAATTTATTCTTTTTATCTGAAAAAAGAAATAAAAAGGGAAACCTCGTCAAATCGTATGTAGGTCAACTGGTTTTCAATTGAACTAGCCCGTTCGTTCAGTTTTTTAACATTCAAGTTTTACGTTGTACTTAGATCAGTTTCAAGTTCTTTTTAATTGTACTAAATTAATTGACGTAATTTTTGAAATACTACTCTTTATGCCGTTGATTTCTTTTAAAAACTTGATTAAAAATCTAAGTCAAAATTAACAATTAGTTTTAACCACATGTTTCATCAACTTTTATCAAAATCTATCAAAAATCTGATTTTTATATAAGCCAAACAGGGGTTATATATGGTATTGTATTCTTCGATGAGCTATATTCGTCCTTCCCTGGAAGCTTGAAATCGAGATTTTTTTTTTTTATCTCCCTTCTAATTAGGGCATCCATTGGTGGAACTCATCCGGAACCTCAATACCATATGGTTCTCCAAAAATTAAAAAGTGAGCTCATTTACAAGTATGCATGAAAGATGAAAGACTTCTCGTCTTTACATTTGAAAATTTCAAGTAAAAATCAATATCTCTATTGTTTTTGAATTACTCTCATATTTGTGTTGTTTCAATTGGGTTATATTTAGTAAAACTATGAGTATTAGGTTATTATGGATGCTTTTTTTACAATAAACTTACACTCACGCATATCTATCTATCAATAATATGTAAAACGATAATTATATTATGGGTTCTATCTAATTGCATGTTTGACATTCATTCTTTTATTTTATAGTTTGCTACATGACTATTTTCAACTGCACATTCACATAATAAAATATTCTACACGTATATCAAAAATATTTTCTTACTTTTTGACCACATATTCTCCTAAAATCACTATTCAAAACTTTTTTCTACAATATTGGTTGTTAAATAGGCTCTAAATATCTATTAGCTTGTTTTCCCCCCACCCAAATCTGCTCCCTAGAAACTCAAATTAACCCTAACCTCCACATGTAGCTGCTATTATACCATGCGCCACCATCGTCACATTTTTCAGCCATCGTCTCAATTTTTCAGCTCTGCAGTACTTCATCCCTCCTTGGTGTACCAACACCACAATCTCAATATTGATAATTGTTTTGTAGATGGCTCATATAGAATTAAATACATGTTTATTGGAAGAAATATGTCGATGTCGAAGCGAAGTGGAGTGGAGTGGGAGTGCCCCCGCAGTACGATAGTATTCTTTGACTTTTCTTAAAATTTTATACGACCCCTAGAGTCTTGTATTGGTTAGGGCTAGGGTTATTATATACATAGATGATGTAATCCCTGTTATTCATACCAAATAAAATTATCTCCACTTCGTTACCTGTGAATGTAGGCACATTGTCAAACCAATTTAAATCTCTGTGTTGATTTCTGCGTTTTCATTTCTCTATTATTGCATATAAATTTCAACAATAATATTAATTAAAGATTTGATTTAGAGCATTTCCAATTTTAAAAAAACTTTATTTTAAAGAGTAAAAAAATTGAGTAATGTTGCACATCATTATATATATAGATTGGTGTACAAATTGAAGATATGGAAGAGAAATAAAGGAGGAAAGTTTTAAATAATAATAGAATGATGGAAAACAACAAGTTTTGGAAGAGAAGAAAAGAGGAAAAAAAGAAGAAAATCAGTTAAATACAATACACATCATCAATCTGTATAAAATAATGTACAAATAATTTTTATTTTTGTTCTTTATTTTACTTTTTCAAAATTCATTTATTGTTTTCCCCTCATTTTTAATTTAAGTAGTGGGGCATTAAACTTGCAATTTTATTAAATGCAATTTTGAAAAAATAGAAATATAGAGTGAACTTGACTTTCCAAATGTAGAAGTGCCAAACTCATGCTTTACTTCGAAATGTTAAAATAAAGAGCATCTCACATTTAAAAAGTTTAGTGAAAATGCTAATAAAAATGGTTGTTATCATCAAGAATATAGAGAGGGCATGTATGAACTTTTAGTAAAAATTCTAAAGTGTAATTAAGCCCCCGTTTGATGGTCTTAAATAGTGATTTTTTTAAGAATGTATAATTAGAAAGTAGGAAAATTTAAGTTTATATACAAAATATTTTATTTTGTAACTGTATGATTGAAAATGAGTATAAGAATTGAAGAGTTTTAGAGAGTGCCCTCCATTTTGATTGTGATGGATTTTAACCGCTACTTTTATACTCAATTTTAATATGTTTATCTCACTCTAAGTTAATCCTTATTAAAATTTTATATTTTATAAAAAAATATTATATTCCTCCACGTTTATTTCAGCATTAATCTTATTAAAGTCATTCATTCAAAACTATACATCCACACCAAATTCCAATACAAATATTCTTATTTTCTGCCCTCAAAATTTCGCCCGTCTCAATAATTTACAAGATATCAAAAAGCTACCATACACTAAGACAAGAATTGGCAAACTATCAATATATTGAACTACACATGATAAACTAGAGATCTTGATGAAGACAAAAAGAATAAGAAATGCAACCAATTATTTTAAGCCCGTGAGCTCCATCATTTTTTGACTGTTTCTCATATTATCTCCTAATTTTACCCTTTATAAAATAATTATTTTCAACCAATCTATTTTCTTCAAAACTAATTTGTAAATAAAAATATATTAACTAAAAATTATTTATAAGCAAGAAATTACATTCTAATTAAAATATTATTTATAAGATAAGAAAAATTACATAATAATTAAAAATGTACTTATAAGTAAAAAATCACTTTTATGTGAAAAAGTTATTTATAAAATAAAAATACTGCTAATAACATAAAAAAGTATAAGTTTACTTATAATTGTAAAATTTACTTGTAAAAAACATTAACTTATTTTAAGTAAAATTTAAACTTTATTTAATTTTTTAAATTAAATATTAATTTATATATAAAAAAATTATCTATAAGTAAAATGTCATGAGAAAAAAATTTCATATAGAGACCAATAAACTAAAAATTCTACTAAGAGACATATACGTAATTTTTTTTAAAAAAATTTTTTTTTAAAGAATTGGTGGATAATAAATTCTCATGTGTAGGTTGGATAGTTTTAAAAATCATTACTAAAATCATATTATAAACGTTCAAAATCGATATTTTAAAAAAAACTTATAATTGGTAGCTCGAACCTCCCTAGCAGGCCCTGACTATTACTGGACCAAGCCCAATATAATATTCATCATCGTAAACAAATCAAAGAGCGCCAAACAGTCATTTCAAATCTCTCTCTCTCACACTCCCACGCACAAACAGACACTTCAATGGAAAATTTTCAATAGAATTTAGGAAATATCAAACGGAGATGCCGGAGAGATTAATCGATGGAAGGGGACCCTGACCTTCCAGCCTCGCCAGCGGCAGCAAAATTTACCAGTTTGAATCTGAGCCATCCGATCAACATCAACCCAGATTCCATCAATCTCAGCCGTACGTTCAACACCACCTCCACCTGCACCTCAACGAAGTCGTCTTCGTCTTCGTCACCTCCGGAATTGGTCCGGCATGTTCAAGCCGCCTTCAAACGCCATCGCTCCCTCGGTATATTAATTACTAAATTGTTGTTCATTTCAAATTTCAAATAGGTTGGACCTTGTGCATTTGGTCTAGTACCCTGCTGTGGGATCTGTAGTTTGAATTAAAACTTCGATTCGCTGTGCACTGTGAGTTTTGGTTAATTATAAATTTCTAGTTAGGGATTTTAGATTAGCTGTCCGTTTGTGGCTTTAAGTGAAGTTGTAATCGAAAAAATGAAAGGTCTTTGTTTTGGGCAGTAAACTTTTTATTTTTGTTCGAATGGTATTATCTTGGGGTCCAGTGCTGAAAGCATTGCATAATTGTTAAGAATTTACTAGTACAACAGCAACGAACTAAATACTATTTCCAATAAATTCGAGTCCTGTTTAGAACTTGCCAGTATCTAATTTTACTTTGCTAATTTGAGATATAAAGGTAAGGGATTTACTTTAGTTTATCAGTGCTTGGTCTATGATCTTGGTGAAGTTTGTGGTTGGGAAGTCTACTCTGATTTGCTTAAATGTTTGTGGTTGGGTTTATGTTTATATCTTCTGTATGACATAAAAATTCTAGCATACTAGTTAACCGAAGCTTCATAAATATCAATTTGATTTCTTAAACTTGTATGGCTTAACCCTGTTCTTTATTTCTGACGGACATTTAGGTATGTTGCAGTCAAACAGTATTAGGCCAAGGAGATTAGCGGTTCCTCAACGAGGTACATCAAAGGAATCAGATTTAAACCATCCTCTAACATTTGATGCCAAGAAAAGCAACGAAGAGATATTACCAAGTCACAGATTGATGGGCAGCACGTCGCAGTCCAAGAAAGTGGTCTCTGTTGCTATAGATGCTCAAGAGGACGCAGCAATTTCCCCACCTTCTGAATGGGGATCCACCATAAATACACTCGAAGGGAACATTAAGCCATGCAATGTTCATGGAGATCAATCCCAACCCTTCACTGGATTAAGAAGCAACAATACAGTTGCTTCATTGGTTATCAAATCAGAGCATGTTCCGTTGTCTGAAGTACAAAAGAAGGTCCATTTTGCCTCAGAAAGCTATGCTGTTGCTCAAGGTAATCTATCAATCTAATATTTATCATAAATGGGATGCATCAACGAGCAGTTGCATGTTTAAGGTTCAGGAAGAAAGGCCACTATACACTTAGATGCACATTGCTACACGTGATTCAAACTAGGGTTAGTAATAGTTGCAATTTATGGCACATTTTGCAAAATGTTTATGCAGGGGCCGATGAACGAAAGGCCACTGGAATGGACGATTTATTATCTTATATGGATTCGCTTGCATTGACAGAAACAAACTGGGATACGAGCAACCAAGAAGATCCTTTGGCTGCTGTCAATCAGGATTTGCAGCATCATAATTTTCAGAGTACGGAAATGGAAAATAGTTTGAGGTCTGAGGGTGTGATTTCTTTAATGAGTAGTGGAACTATGACTAGTCAGGATCAGTTAAACCACCAATTCACAAACTTTTTGCAAAATGACTTGGGTCATGCTATGACTCAGTCCTCAGTTGTTGGGTCGACTTGCCTTACGTCAACATTAATAAACTCAACTTCGGCTCCTATGATTAGTTCAACAACCTATTGTTCTCGACCTCATCAAATGATCACTTCTAGTTTGCACATGGATCCTTCAGGAGAAGCTGAAGTTAAACGAGATATGGTGCAGCCATCATATCCTTCATTCAACTATGCAAGTGGACTGCCAACTCATCCGTCATCCAGCACTGTACTAGCTGTCAGCTCCAATGCTGAAGTGTCAATGGAAATCGGTAAATCTTTCGCCCTGTCTAAGGAGCAGCCGAGCAATTTTCCCAAGGAATGTAATAATTCTAAAGGTACTTCCCCACATGAAGATAACAACTCAGCCAAAGAGAATGATACTGATATAAAATCTCAGCCACCATCATCAAAAGTACAACCTATGGATTCAAAATTGGAAAAATCTAAGTCAGATAAACAAGAAAGAGGTGTAAGTGGCAAATCAACATCAACATCTCGTAAAAAAGGTTATGATCCTGACTTGTTCTTCAAAGTCAATGGAAAGCTCTATCAAAGGCTTGGAAAGATAGGTAGTGGAGGAAGTAGTGAAGTTCACAAAGTAATTTCCTCAGATTGTACAATTTATGCCTTGAAGAAGATCAAACTTAAAGGCCGTGATTATGCCACAGCACATGGCTTTTGTCAAGAAATTGAATATCTAAACCGGCTGAAGGGGACGAACAACATTATTCAGCTCATTGATTATGAGGTATATGCTTTTACAAGTGCTTAAATTGCTATCATGCGTAAGCTTAATAAGAGTAGTGGTTACCTATATTATATATTAATCTTTCATATTATCTATGAGATTTGCATCAATTCAAAGGAGTGCGTGAAAATCTCCCAATTGTTGAAAAATTTATTGGAATCATTTCAATAACAAGAATTGAAAGTGACGATTGTGAGGATGAAGTGAGAGTCGAGATGATTGTTGTGGAACATGAAAAAGATTATCAAGCTGGATTCTGCTAATGTGAGTAAGAAGCATTTTCTGAGAGGAATGTTTTTTCAAAATGAGCACAATAGCATAAGATCTTCCACCTGTGACTTTACAGTTTGCACCATAAAATATTTTTTTGTGAGATATTTAAGCTTTTGATCAGTCTAATCAAACATATATTTAGATGCTAATAGAACATATTCTTCTTAGGTGACAGATAAGACTTTGCTTCAGGGAGTCATGAATGGTTCCATGAGTAATAAGGATGGCAGGGTCAAGGATGATGAATATATATACATGGTCCTTGAATATGGTGAAATTGATTTGGCTCACATGCTATCCCAAAAATGGAAGGAACTGGATAGCTATAATTCAATGATAGATGAGAATTGGCTCCGATTTTACTGGCAGGTTCTTCACTACTCATTTTAGCAAGTACGTTTTTACTACTATAGCTTTATAAAATTACTGACGATCATTGCCAAAATCAGGTTTTTCTTTACTTGAAGAGAGTCCCCAAAATCTTTTTATTTGTAGAATGCCTTCACATCTTTCTCTTGGTGGCTAATGCCTTCTTTTTCCTAGTTTGTTATACGGAAGCATTTGATATTTGTTTGCGAAGTTATTCAAGGACAACTGTTAAGAAGCAAAACTATTCAGCCTTCATATGTCATCTAAACCTCTGAACTTCTAAAATGTGGAGAAATAAATCTAATTTTGTGTTTATTTAGCTTATCTGATAGCTACCTCTTTAAAAATATTGCAGCAAATACTTCTAGCTGTAAACATCATACATGAGGAGCGTATCGTGCATTCAGACTTAAAGCCAGCCAATTTTCTTTTAGTGAAAGGTTCACTCAAGCTAATTGATTTTGGTATTGCCAAGGCCATAATGAGTGACACAACCAACATTCAACGGGATTCACAGGTTGTTCCATATCTACACTTGTCTGGAATATATATATAGTTCTCATGCTAAGAATGTCATGCTGCTGCAGGTTGGCACACTAAGTTACATGTCTCCTGAAGCATTTATGTGTAACGAGACAGATGCAAATGGAAATACGATAAAATGCGGTCGATCATCTGATATCTGGTCGCTTGGTTGCATCCTTTACCAAATGGTTTATGGAAGAACACCTTTCTCGGAATACAAGACGTTTTGGGCAAAATTCAAAGTCATAACTGATCCAACTCATGAAATTACCTATGAACCAATATCCAATCCATGGCTTCTGGATCTTATGAAGAAATGTCTAGCTTGGGACCGGGATGAAAGATGGAGAATCCCTCAACTGCTTCAGCATCCATTTCTTGTTCCTCCAGTTCCACCTCAATTACCTGCCCCTCCCAATGAAAGCTGTAAATTGCTTCGACTGGTTGCTGAATCAAATGTAGGTGATCGGAAGGTTTTGATGCTATGCACTCAGCTTGAGAATATGTTAGCAAACCCGAGATCGTTAGTTTCATCGCAGGAAACGATATCCCGAGACTTGCAACACAAGTTACTTTATAAAATGTCAACCCTTTGCTTCCAGCTCCAAGAACAATTAGCAAATGTGGAAAGAGATGCAAATATCTGATCTTGCAAGTGAATTTACATTTTAAGTAGTCAATTTGTAACCTTTTTTTTTATCTATCTAGTTGCTTAAGGGAAAGAATTGAGAAGTACTAGACATTACTAAAGAAAGTCAAGTCGAATCGTATTTAATACTGATTACAAAATGAGCCCGAAATGACCACATCGTTCTACATTTCTACTCCCACTTCTTGTGCAAGTGTTTCTTTGTTTGGCTGAACTTGAATTGATGATAGTAGTTAGCAGTTATGTAATGAGTACCATGTATTGTATGCATATGAAAAAATTCTTCCGAATTCTTTGCGGCAAACTTTAAAATATTTTTATTTAAAATATTTTTAGTTTTTCTTTCGATTCCATTGTTTTTAGTTTACAACCATTTTGCTCGTGCTAAATTTGTCATTTTATTTGATGCAACGGTGAGAACTCAATTTGTCTCATGCTACTCGATATGGAAATAACGTCTTATACGATAAAATCATTTAATCTGTATCCTAAATAGAATATTAATATGCATTGTAAGAAATACAGGGAACAAAGTTTAAATAAAAAATTTGAAGAACATTGAAACCAATTATGAGTTAAAAATTGTCCAATGTGAACATTTTCGCTATAAGATTAGCTCTCCAAAAAGTCGTCTAACGACCATATAAGGATAAAACTAGTAAATTACAGTGCATATTTGACAACAAAAAGTTCAGTCTTCGTTTTGGGACGAACGCTTGTAAGAAGCTTCAGCATGAGCTTCGTCCAACTTACTCAACAGTTCCATCATGAAAGGGTTCTTTGTTCCATGAGTGATTCTCAGTACATTCAAAGCCTTGGTAAGTGACTTGACGGCTTCTTCAGTCTCTCCTAGCAACCTATAAAGTCGAAAACATCAGCTCTGCCATTAGGTCCCAATTATAGATTCATTGGATCGGGATTTAAATTGATATTATAAATCTTGTTTATTGTATTGTCCAATCGTGTTTAGCAATTAATCCTTGTTTAGAAAGATAGATACAACTATAAAAATCCTGCAGTGTTCATTTATCAGAAAAGAGTAAGCAAATGATGAATGATGTAGAGCACTAATAATTGAAATGTGTCTGTAAGAAAGAGGGAGCAACACTGTAAAATCTAACCATTCAAGTTTTCCGCAAGTATAATATTGCAGTCCGACCAAAGGATGAAATGGTGGATATGCCCCTGAAGGAAAGACAATATGTTAGATATCAAAACAGAAACAAGTTGGCCGTACGATAAACGATATTTCTTGAGGTTGATATTTTTTTCTATAAACAATTAATATGCACCCGCACAATATGGATTAGACCTAGACATATGGTCCTAAAATTCTTTAAGCCACATTACAAGAAGTAGCACCTGAGTTCTTGTCCATTTTCCAACTAATATCCATATGTAGAAGCAACAACGGGAGCATGTTAGTGCATAACACTTATCTTTTCTGGAATAATCTGTTCCAAGTGCGAGAAAATGCTCAGGTTTTAAGTGGGAAGGGCAAACAGACCGTACACCAGACACAAACCGAGAATAATTACTGATAAAAAAGGACTAGAAAAACACAACAAGGTCACTGCTAGTTCCTTGGAAGTTCTAGGATAGTATAGACATGTATGAAAAGTTTATTATGATTCTCTAAAAACGAGCCATAAACAAGCATAAAAATTATTTTTTTATTTTTAAGGAAAAAAAAAATTGTGTAATCTTTTAAGATTTAAAAAGAATAGTATCAACAAAAAGTGTGCACTCTTGACTCAGTAATTCACAACAGGAAGCTTATCTTGTGTATTCTCAGGATAGTGTTACTTTCTACAACCATATGCAACCTAAATGCCCCTAATAAACAATAGCATAAGATAGTAATAGATATCAATAAATTTCTTCCAAGTTTAAGCTTAAGAACGTACTTATATAAATTGGAATGGTCAATCTGCAATACACAAGTGCTTGCTTCCAATCCTGCAGCTCCATCAATATCTAAAGTGATAAGAGTTTCAAAAAGAAGTTAATTCAATAATATGAGTATGCAAAGCTAGGGAAAATTGCACTGAGACTTGTGCATTGTGGGAAACATTATTATTTTCCAAGATACATGTATAGAATACAGGATCATCTCATAGTAATGAAGAAACATTATTGTTTTCCAAGATACATATATAGAATACAGGATCATCTCATAGCGAATCTCATAGCGATTAAGCCAAGAACAAGATACAGATACTTTCAGCTTAATATGAATGGCACAATGCAATGTAATTATGCCCTACTAAGAAAGTAACCAAGTGTGTGTTAATCATTTGTCTAGTTTCCAAGCCCAAAAAAGGAAAAGGTTGAAAATGCTGATGAGCCAAAATAGACAAAAGAAGTCAACTAACAAGCCATCTAGCACCACAAAACTCTAAATCAAATTATCTACAAAAATATTTAGTATTTGGAGAGAAAAGCATGCAGCACATTACAACATTATTCGGAAGACTCAACAGCTATGTACAGCTAAATAATTCTCAGGAGCAAATGCAGGAGGAGAAAAAGAGGCAAATCAGAAATTCACCATCTACCTTCAGAAGAGTCTCTCTAGTCCGCATCAAATTGATTGAATATGGATGGCACAGCTCCAATTGGAGCTTCTCGACCATCTTATAAGCAGAACTTGCCTGTGTGTTATCTGAATTTTGTCAAGGTCATCATGTCTTTTCACAGAAGACCATTCAGCCATTCATTTGATTACACACCCATCGTTTGACCAAACCTCCTGCCCCCACCCCCCAGAAAAACACATTTGACCTTTTCCATGAACAGAAAGTAATGTCTTTAAAAAAGTCTACAACATAATACTGTTTCGTTTCACATAGCCATCATATTCCAGTTTAAAACTTTATGTAAATCCAAAAGTTTATAGGATGCTCCCAGATGAGAGTGCTATTGAAGCTTTCTCAGACATTGATCTGACTTCACTAGCAATATTTTCTATTTCTTCCTTGTTCCTAAGAAGCCCACAGTGTTGGCATATGAATCCTTTATTATCTGCATTCAAGAGCAAAAAATATGAAGTGACTTTGGTGTTATAACAATCTCAAAGACATAAGAAAGATAGATACTTTCTCAATTATGGAAGATGTACCAAGGTCACGAAGAAGAAAACCATTGCATTTTCTATCCTTGCATCTATAACCTTCTAGAACTGCACTTTCTTCAATATCATCAAATTGACCCTTAACCATGCAACTCGCTATGTTCAGGGACCAGAAAAACCAAGGGAGCATTCTCCAATTATAAAAGCTAACATGGCTTAGAACAGGAGAAAAGACCAAGTTACCATTTTTTTGCAGCGGGAACAGGTGCAAGAGAAAAAATACTGTTCCTTAAGAGCCTTTTGCCGAGTTATAGTGCTTCCAGCTGTTTCTACATAACTGATTGACACCTTTGGAAGCCAATGACAAGACAAAATAAGACTTTTCCTCAGAGTGCAAGGTGTTGATGGAAACAAACTATCAATATGATAAACTGCATTTCAATTTCACGTCCTTTTAACCAAACTGAATTGCCAGGATTTTCGAAGGCTATTACCTCAGTGCCTTTTGGTATATGCTGCACAGCTCGGACCACAGCCATTCTTCCCTCAAATACTAGAACAGAATTGGGTAAACAGCTAAAACAACAAGATAGATTAGGAGAGACAATGTGGAAAGGTAGAATAATGAATATCTACAATTGTTACCTGTGATTTATAATAGAAATGACTGGATACAGTCCTGTTCCAAGGGGTCTCAGTTCACTGTCACAAATGGAATGTGCATTGCATGAAAGCTGCAGGATATTAAGATAATAACGAGTCAGGAAGAATCTTCTGGTAGATACCACATGAGAGAAACAGCACCAAAGCATGCCAAGTAGATTCAATAATTTTTTTTTTAAATTTGTTTTATTTTATTCTTCTTTTTGAAAACAACAGTAAAATATTTACAATTCGTGCAATGAAGATATACAACAGAGATACATATATGTGCGTAAGCAGCTATTTCTTTATGCATATACTTCGCACTTCCAACCCCCTCCACATTTCGAAGGTAAAACAAGCAGGACCTGAAATCATGTGCTCTAGTAACTTCCAATTCAAGCACGAGTATAACCCAATAGGGGGAAATTTCCATTCTTATTGTAGCATCTCGTGGACAAATAATTTTTTTTTTTCTGCTCACAACATCATATGCCTATGTAATTGAGCATGAAAGCAGAATTAGATTAATCGATCTCTAAGGAGAATTTTTATTATGCACATACTGCAGTATATTTGGCCCTTCCCTTGTGGAATACCTTAGAAAAGTTCTCTGCAATCTCTTTAATATTGATCTCCGGCTCAGGCCACTGAAGAATTAAAGCTACCAGGTTAGCCATCTGGGCATACAATACCAGTTGCTTCTCCTCGAGATCCGGCATATCTTCGTAAGTATATTGGTTAAGGACAAAACGTTTAATTTCCAATATAAAAATCAAAGGAAGAAAAAACAGTAAATGTATATTGGGATACGAGACACCAAGGCTTCTACCAAATTGTAGTTGTCAGTGCCAGTAGTTGGGACGATCTAGCAGCAAAAGAACATCTATTAAGAAAATATAGAGAGAGAATGAAATATCACTAACACAAAAAACTGAAAATATAATTCTAAATAGGAATCAATTCCTGGGCTCCATGCACTTTCATACACAGAGCTCAGCAGCCAATTTTTATGGCGCATTTGACAATTTCTTCTATAGCTTAGGAAGGAACTCAATCACCTTGGTACATTCTAATACTCTCTTAAAACTATTAATCCTAGAACTTCTTTATTTATATGCCCCTTGTAGATTAGGGGACATGTCAATTCTAGGATATATTAGGCCTATGTTTGGTACAAATTCTTTAAAACTCATTTTCAATCATAAATTCTTCCAAAAAATAATTTTGCACATACACCCATAACTTTTCCATATTTTTTATACATTCTCAAAAAATCATTTTTCACAAACTCTATTCTCAAAAAATCTACATCAAACAAGTGCTAAGGCTTAAGTCAGCTGTTCTTTTATGTACATTATACAATATTATGCATATAATGTATCTGCTTCGTTAAATGGATGCCTATTCCAAGGCAGTTGAGCACTCCCCTATAAAGGAGGAAAAATCACCCAGATGCACAAAAATTTACAGTCATCTTGGTATGCTAGAAATAATCATTTTAGAAAACAGTATCAGAAAAAATCTAATAAAGCGCTTATATGAAATATGAAGCGTAGAAGTAGCAGTTAAAGTTTCACAGCAAAAAATTGGGCAATAGCTTTGTTATCTTAAAAGATAAAGGCTTTATTCAGAGGTGGAATCCAACTATTTTTTCTTTTCCGGAGGTTTGTTTGTTTCAACATATTATACATTAACTTGTCCATTGTTCTAGTAAAGGGCAACGGGAGAAAATAAGATGTCTGAACTAAAGCCAGAAGCTTGAAACTAGAGCAACAATAGAAATAAACTATCACCTTCTGTTGTTGTAACTTTCTTCGTAAATAAAGCTTCACCATCAAACGTATAGATGGAGTGATAGACTTCACCCTGTTCTTGTCTACTGTTGCCAAGGCTTTACATTCTACACTATGCAATTTCCAATCCAATTTCTGAACCAAACGAAAATAATGCAACTTATGAGAAAGAATCACCAGTAATGGATTGAAACAATAGAGAAACGCCATTCTCATGAAGACTCCTTCAATGTTCATGAAAAATCCGTGAGGACTTACCTCCCCATTTTTTTCTTTAGGTTGCTTTTGAGGTTTGAATAAACAATGCCAAAAATATAAGGGTATTCAATCAATGCATTTATACTAGAGTTTGATCGTGAATTTGTTGTTCAAAAAAATGAGGCAAGGTATCATTTTTTGGTTTATTTGAGGTTATTTTTGTAGAATTTTCTTATTCGGTACTCAACCACTGTAGATTCAACTCGAAGACACAACAAAATAGCCAAAAGAACTTCAAAAAAAAAAAATGCAGTTAAAGTACTGTAAGCATCGCGCACTCGTCGTTCGACAAAATGCCTTAATAAATTATCTATCTTAAATTCACCTAATCGAGTATACGTCGACGAGGGCATTGCTTGTTTTACTGCTTCATCATAAATTTTTACCTGGCAAGTGCTTCCACAGTACCAAACAACATGGCAACCAGAGCATTTCTTGAGGTTGCTTGATGAGAAACACCATTCGCATTTTGAGTTGGGCGATTCTTTATTCTTGTTTGGAACAGAAACATATGGATCTTCACTTAAAATCACCTCCCCTGTAAGATCAAAAGGAAATCAAATTGTATAAACGTCTCAAAAAACTAAACGAAGTATCAAGAAATCGCTGAAAATTATAGAATTAACTCGAAGAACCTGGAGACAAGTCGCGAGTGGTAAAAAGGCAACGACCCTTCTCTGGGAGAGTTGAAACTGCTAGATTTTTATCATTTAATGCCTTCTGCAGCTCCTCCATAGCTACTTACTGTGATTGTCACTTCTGGAATTCACCTGTGAAGAATTTTCGAGTTTCGCGCTTATATACATACACCATAGAGAAGGACTTCAGTTTAATTATGAAAATGACGTATGTTGGCAAAATTCTCAAAATAGCCCTTCTGGATGCCACTTTTTATGGAAATGGCCTGAATGCCAGTTCGTGGAGTGAAATGGGCCGGGCTGTCCAAGCTGGGACGACCCAGACCTTTAAAAATCCAGATCAAAATTATCCTGGCCCAGCCCGCCTCGGTTAGGCTCAAGAGTTGGGCCGCCAATTATGACAGGTTGGGAAGAGTCGATTTTTTCAACCTAGCAATCCTCGAGGACCAACTTAGTCGACTCGATTTATTAAAAAAATTGTAAAATTACTAATAAGTATTACTCGTAAAGTGTGTATATTTTATAAGCATTTTAACGATATAATTTGTGAATTACCAATAGGTATTTAATTTCAATTGAAAATGAAAGATTGGACCAAGCAGCTTGACTAACCCCCAATATTAGCAGGATTGTGGGCCGCTTAGATCCACAGATTTTGAAGACAAATTAGGCTAGGTCCGGTCCAAAACATATTATTAGGTGAGCTGGTTCTATCACTATCAGCTTGTAACATGTTTCAATCACAAATATATTCATTTTAATCACCGGTGAACTTCGATGTGTTTTTAAAAATAAGATCCCATGATATATAACTTACGATTTTTCATTAACTAAATCATTGTTATCCAAGAACGGCATGTATCATATAGCAGCGTGCATGCAAGCGTCTACCATTGCCAAGTTTAAGGTATCTTGCAAATCAGTAACATGGTCTTCAAGCCCTTCCAAACCAACCCACAAATGGGGCAAACAAAGAGTTCATTTTCGAGGTACTTATTCAAAAAACGAGGCTAGACGTGGTGGATATTAGGCTCGGTCAGCCACCGAACCCAAAAAATTTGGGTATTTACAATGTCAAATAATCCAATCTAATACACATTACACCTGGTCAAGAAACACATCAAACTGGCACAAAAATACATGGTATTTATGTTCCATGTGATTTTTCTTTTAATGTTGCATTTATCTGGAAGCGTTGTGCTAGATTGATGTGAATGCGGGTACAATTTTAAAGAACTTGCCATAATGAAACTGGGCTAGACAAAGTTTAATGACGACTTCTACTCAAAAAGAAAAACCCAGGTGAATTTTTGAAGATGTTCCGTCTTCCTTTTGCTTTTTTCTTCTTCTATGATTAGTCAATTAATGTCGTCATTTTATTAAGATTCTTTTTTGACCATTAATTAATTTAGTGAAACAATGTTTACATTGTTCTCATTTTGTAACTTTGTACCAATAAAATTTATTCGATGACTGATTTATCTCATTTCACACTAAAGTTATCCTCACTGTCCCCATATTGTCTCTCATCTCGTCACCACACAAATAGTCGTGTTTTCATGACATGTAAAATGAATTGTATCAAAATTTGGTTGATATAACCTACGCGTCGTGAATCTTTAAGCCAAACTAAGACTTCCCCCAAATCTAGTACAAATCGCAGGTAGCATGGACAAAGTAGTTATGTGGGTCTAAATTCATGGACTTTGGTCTATATATTCTTGATTCCAGTTTGCTGTGAAGCAAATCGTAACGCATATTGGCCAGCACGTTAGACTTTTGCTTCCTTTTTTCGTTGTCACGATTCTCTGTCTTGGACTAATTTGTTATATTGGGGTTTTTTCGTGTCGTATTGTAATGTGTTCAAAATATAAGAAAGAGTCGTGCGAAAGCATCATAAAACAATTTAAAATTTAGCATAAACAAGCTTCTTGAGGGAGAATGCAAGC
>CAIGRB010049779.1:58687-72816 GCA_903798255.1 Fraxinus quadrangulata | reverse complement strand
ATTTGTGAATTACCAATAGGTATTTAATTTCAATTGAAAATGAAAGATTGGACCAAGCAGCTTGACTAACCCCCAATATTAGCAGGATTGTGGGCCGCTTAGATCCACAGATTTTGAGGACAAATTAGGTTAGGTCGGTCCAGTCCGGTCCGATCCGAAACATATTATTAGGTGAGCTGGTTCTATCACTATCAGCTTGTAACATGTTTCAATCACAAATATATTCATTTTAATCACCGGTGAACTTCGATGTGTTTTTAAAAATAAGATCCCATGATATATAACTTACGATTTTTCATTAGCTAAATCATTGTTATACAAGAACGGCATTTATCGTATAACAATGTGCATGCAAGCATCCACCACTGCCAAGTTTAAGGTATCTTGCAAATCAGTAACATGGTCTTCAAGCCCTTCCAAACCAACCCACAAATGGGGCAAACAAAGAGTTCATTTTCGAGGTACTTATTCAAAAAACGAGGCTAGACGTGGTGGACATTAGGCTCGGTCAGCCACCGAACCCAAAAAATTTGGGTATTTACAATGTCAAATAATCCAATCTAATACACATTACACCTGGTCAAGAAACACATCAAACTGGCACAAAAATACATGGTATTTATGTTCCATGTGATTTTTCTTTTAATGTTGCATTCATCTGGAAGCGTTGTGCTAGATTGATGTGAATGCGGGTACAATTTTAAAGAACTTGCCATAGTGAAACTGGGCTAGACAAAGTTTAATGACGACTTCTACTCAAAAAGAAAAACCCAGGCGAATTTTTGAAGATGTTTCGTCTTTCTTTTGCTTTTTTCTTCTTCTATGATTAGTCAATTAATGTCGTCATTTTATTAAGATTCTTTTTCGACCATTAATTAATTTAGTGAAACAATGTTATCATTGTCCTCATTTTGTAACTTTGTACCAATGAAATTTATTTGATGACTGATTTACCTCGATTCACACTAAAGTTATCCCCGAATAACATGACCGTCCCCATATTGTCTCTCATCTCGTCACCACACAAATAATCGTGTTTTCATGACATGTAAAATGAATTGTATCAAAATTCGGTTGATATAACCTCTAAATGCACGCGTCGTGAATCTTTAAGTCAAACTAAGACTTTAAAGAAGTCCCCACAAATCTAGTACAAATCGCATGTAGCGTGGACAAAGTAGTTATGTGGGTTTAAATTCATGGACTTTACTTTAGTCTATATATTCTTGATTCCAGTTTGCTGTGAAGCAAATTGTAACGCGTATTGGCCAGCACAATAGACTTTTGCTTCCTTTTTTCATTGTCACGATTCTCTGTCTTGGACTAATTTGTTATATTGGGGTCTTTTCGTGCTGTATTGTAATTTGTTCAAAATATAAGAAAGAGTCGTGCGAAAGCATCATAAAACAATTCAAAATTTAGCATAAACAAGCTTCTTGAGGGAGAATGCAAGCAAGGCAAAAGTCGTGCTTGTAGGCAAGTTTCGCTCGAGCGAATCAGGTGGCACCGAATTTCGGTCACGGAAACCTGCTTATTTCCTAAAGGATCGAGCAATTTCGTACATGGATTGCAACAAATTTATTTAAAAGTGATACAATTAGATATTTTAACTCAATCAGTCGCGTTGAAATCACAAAAATAGTACACTTTTCCATGTTTTTGAGCCAAATTCTAATAGGCAATTTCCTATTCTTGCATAAATTAATTTCATATTTTCAAAATAATTTGTTTCCCGTGTTTAGATTTGTTTTATAAGGATTTTTAGTTATTTATTTAGATTTGCTTTTTAAAGTTTGTGTTTATCTCGAATCTTAGGTTAGGGTAGGAGAAGTTAGATTTTCTTGTTTTTCTTCAAAAAGTTAGAATTGGGGTTCTTTATTATTTAGTTATTTTTAATGGTTAAATAAAACGGGTAAAACTCTACGAACAATCAGTCTATCTCGATACCATGTGTGAATCAACATAATTGATTTTTGTTTCTTATTTCTCACTCTATCCAACCGCATCATTAAGTGATTTTTGAAGAATATATAAAATAGAGAATATGTACAAGTAATATACGAGATATATAAATTTCAAGGTATTCTTATTATTTCAAGACTCATCATATTATAGAAACTATTTGTCGGAGAAATTCGTCACTAATTTCTTCCGTCACTAATATATTTTCCGGTCTCCACCGTGCACCGGTGGAGGTCCCTTTCTTCCGCCGTGCTTTACTGCGGGAGACCATCCGCGGTGCTATTTTATGTATATAACAATTGAAGGTTATAGCTTGAGGATAAAAGCACAATTCGACATATCAATCATGATAAACGTACATTATCTTTTACATCTTCCTTTATAATGTACTTTATGACAAAACACAACTAAACAATTTAAAATCAAAATATTTTTTTCTGTCCACAATTTTCATAAAACAAAGACAATGTCAAAAAGAATATAAATGAAGGAATGTACGTTTAACATTATTGTTCGACATACTTTTGATTTTGATGAGTTATACTGAATAATTCGATTTGACAAACATACTAGAGTAATGCTATAAATTATTTGAGATAACTCAGTCCAACCAAAGAAATGAGGCCAAGCTTGGAGCAAGCCAAATTGGTGGAGCCATTTGTGCCACATCAAACATGGATTGAGCTGTCTCGAGTTTGAATTACGATGTAGTCGACCTTCTTATACTGTTTTTTCTCATAATATAAGAATTTAAGCACTTGTTTGATCCTCATTATTTTCAATATACATTTTTTTCTATCCTATTTTTTAAAACATATTTTCAATAAATAATATTACACGTAAACTCAAAAATTTTCCTTATTTTTTAACCAAATATTTTCCATCAAAATATTATTCCAAAATACATTTTGGACAAAAATAAAAAATAAAAAAAATGATACTCAAACAAGCTCTTGATATCATCACAATACAAATTTCTTTCATTTCATTATCAAATTATCATCACCACCAATTAGGGAAGCCTTAATTCACCAAAACAGCTCAATTTGCACGTATATTCTCGAGCATTTTCATAAGACGCGCACTACTATGGAATATTCTTTTCTTGAACGATTTAAACAGTCGAGAATGAAAATGAACCCCTTAATCAAAAGGGATAATTGCAATCACGGCCCTAAACCTTTTAATTTCTTGCAAATTTTACTCTTAACATTTCATTTGTTGCACTTATAATCCAAAACCCTTCAAGCATGGGTGACTAGAGGACAAATGAGTGGTCTTAATAGAGTTTCTCTTCAAGGAAGCTTTGGTTCATGTTCTACACAAATCCTTTTTGTACCGCCTTCCGATCTAACAGACGGGTGAAAATATAGAGTAGTGCTTCTTGTACAGAAGAAGCAACATAAATTCACTAGAATAGACTCATATGTGGGTCCCGCGCCTTCTTTTTTTTTAAAATACACGGTGGGGCCCATTGTTTGAGTCTATTATGGTCAATTTATGTTGCTTCTTTTTCTGTACAAGGGTAATAAATCGAAAATCTATAATGTGCAAATTTTAGAATCCGATTCCATTTGATATTTTGGGTTTTGAAATTGAGGTTTCTTTACAATTAGACACACGATTTGGTAGATGTTCGTGCATATATGTATATTTTATATTTGTATATAAATTTGTAGGTTTAGATTTGTTGTAAAGGTTTATATCGACGTTGAACTTTGAGATGGAGGGTAGGAGAATTACAGCGAGTCCACAGCCATGCTGTTTATGGGGGAAGAAGATGGTGGTGCCAAATTTGTTTGGAACAGGTGGTAGTGGTAGATTTGGTTGTGAGGGTGTGAGCGAAGAAGATGAAGCATTTCTTTTTCTTCCCTTTTTTGTTTCTTATTTAATTATTTCAATTATTTTATTTTAAATTGGAATAGGCAACTTTGTCCTCCACTTAATTGGTCAACATAGATCGAATTTTTTTTCTTTTTTTGGGTCAACTGATAGCGATTTTAATGGATTCCATCCATTTGTTTTTCAGTTACGCGTACTTAAAAGGTTTGGGGCCACAAATGCAACAAATAAAAAATTAGGGTAAAGCCTACAAAGCTTTGATAATATGGCATCTTATTTGACGTTACTTTAACACCTAAGGGCCCGCTTGAGAGTTTCGGCGTACCGATTATGAGTGTTTTTAAGGTATGGATTTTGAACGCTTATGAATGAATGAGTTATGAATGATTTTAATAGCGATTTTTAAACAGTCCAACCCATATTTGAGAGTTTATTATTCACATGGTCTGGAGTTTTTTTTTTAAAAGTAAAATTACGTATATGCCCTTAGTGAAATTTTGAGTTTATGATTTCTTTGTATTTTTTTTTTTACATATAAGTTAATATTTAACTTTAAAAATTAAATAAAGTTAAATACCAAATGTTAGAAATTGGGCTCCAATCTTTTGATTTTCGGGCTCAGTTACTATCAAATCGACCACCACAATCACAAACCAAATCCCAAACCAATCGTCCCAAATAGTTTGCTCTACGATTTGCCCACAAAAGGCTGAGTGTGAAGAGGTTATGGGAGCTCACGGGTAAGCCACAAAGGCTAAGAAAAAGGGAGAAGAACAAAGCACAGAAGAGACGAAGCCAAGGAAGAAAGCACGAAGCAAAGGGACGCTGCCTTTTCTCTTTTTCACACGGCTATCCAACTTTTACACTACATCCACAGTAATGGGGCGAACAATATAAAGGGATTGAGGATGGGCTTTTAGGTTAGGGATCAGTAAGGCCCAAAAGGTAACAAATAAATGGGTTATCAACCAACAAGTCGTCCAAGAGTTTGGGTTGGGCCATGAGCAGTACTAATTTAATTAGGCTACTTTAAATGGCCCAAGTAGATCATAGGATCTGTCTAAATAATTGTGGTGTCGATATTTCACTTCACTCATCGACTGAGGCCTATGGAGTATAATCCAAAAAATCGATTTCACATCATCGCCCGAGATTTATTGGGTATCAAAATCCAACATGAACCTTTCCACCTTAGAATATTTGTTCTATCAGTATTGAGACGACCAATTTGAAGCACTCCCAACTTTAGGCATTCCAGTTTCCTTTCAGGACTGCTCATCAACTGTAAAAATAGCACCACAGGCCTGCCCTAAACCATTAACCCATTGAGTCACCTTCAATTCTTTCTGGGGAAATTCAAATCTACTCAAGCCACAAGAGGATGTAAAGAAGCAACATAAGAACAAATAAGGCATATAGGATTTCAATATGAGCAAATCACACACTTCCTTACTTCCATGGATGAGTTACAAATTGCATGCTATGAACAAGAGTAAGACGGGCAGAAGAACTTGAATAATAGAGAAGCGTAATTAGCTATGTTACATTAAGGGTTACAAAAAGAGTAAGACCCAAGGAAGCAAAATTGATCCTCTGTCCCGTCGTGGTTCATTAAGCCTCTATTACAATGCTAACTTCTTTAGCTGTCTTTGTCAACCCCATATTGCTGCTTCAGGGGAGCTATGTTCTCAATATTCCCTTGAAACAAGCAGAAAATATCATCCAGACAAAGAAATGCCTAGCGTAGCAATAACAATTAAAACTATCAGTGAAAATTCGGAATGACAATTTTTTCAATAGCTATATAAACACTTGAAGTCTGCAACTCCAGATCATGGAAAAAAGAATTTGAAATTAGTCATTGATTCTTTCATAAATCTAATTGCAAGACTAAAACATTACAAAAATAAGAGGTGACGCAACCATATCGGTGTTTCCATGAGGAACAACAATTTCTAGTATTTGAGTATATTCATATTGAAAACTTTGTCCCGAAGGAGTTTTCCATATTTTCTTACCAACATGGGCATTTTGAATAGATTTTGTTGTTGAAGTCTTCTTAACTTAAGTCTTCTTACCAAAAACGTCGAAATGTGCCCACTTATAAAAACTTAAATATTTAGGAGAATTATAAAATTCTTCCCACAGAGATTTAATTTTATCTTTTGAAAACAATTTCTTGAGAGTGTGACAAAAGGTTTTGACAATGGAAGTTTGATCAGTTTTAAATTTATTTTTTCTATCAATTGTAGAAGAAATGACATTACATTGACTCCAATTTTTCAGATTGATTAGGCAATATATCAGACAAAGTTGGAGACTCAAGTTCTTCTGATTCATCATCTTTGTCAAATGTGTATTGAATTTTAAAAATATTTAGATTAAAATTAACTCCTCTGAGTTTTTCAGAAGTTGAAAACCTTGAGGTTTGTAAAGGAATTTGATATCTATATTCAGATTTAGAGGAATAGGACCTTCAAAGACCTTTTGATATAGATCCATCAAAGATATCTTGACATGTCTCTCAGGAAAAGAGATAATTTGGTTTGGAGTAATACGAAAAGGAATAGAAATTGGATTTTGAGCATTTTCAAAATCTCATTCTAATCCTCTGGATTAAAGGTTCCATGGTATCCTTTTAGGAATCATGATATTTGAGTGAAGAGAGTTAACCTCCACAAGAAGGCTTTCTTCTCTAGGAGACAAGTGAAGAGCTCGAATATTGAGTTGTGTTCATAAGCTTATAATATATTCCATATATTAAAGCAAATGCTCTTGAACGATCATCTAATATCGAAATTTTTTGTATGAAATGAAGATTAAGAGCATTGAGAATAGCTCAATCATTGAGATGAATAATAAAATTTGGATAACAATTTGAAAAAATAGGACCACTTTCTAGATTTGATTCTAAAACAGAAAGTAAATGAGTTTTCGAATTTAAGAAGTCTCTTATTTTTTAGAGTTAACAAAATAGGAAATCAGAATACAAAATGTACTCAGGAAGAAGTGGGATCTGCTTGTTAGAAGAGCAGGCAATGAAACCAGATGAACCAAAATTCAATGACAAGGAATCTGGTTGAACAGAATTGAAATATTTGATGAAAGATCCATCTTTCAATGCCGAAAATGGAGAACAAATGAACAATCAGTGTTTAAATTCTAAAAAGCTTCAGAGCCCTTTGCCCCTGATTCATCGAACACTGCCAGCATCCTTGATTTTCTACTCTCTTTTCCAAGAATTCGAACAATAACTTACTGAATTTCAGTCTTTTAATTTGCAATTCATAAATTTCCAAGAATATAAATGTAGTTCGTGTATATAAAATTTAAATAAAGTTAAATATTTACTTAAAATGTTATGTTAGTATTTCTTATATAAACTTTATAATTATAAGTTAATTTTGTACTTTTAAATAATTTTTACACATAAGCAGACTTTTTACTTATAAGTAAATTTTTATATTTTATAAGTAATTTTTGTCTTATTAGTAAGATTTTTACACAAAAATAGCTTTTTATATTTTACTTATAAGTAATTCTTTAATTATAATATAATTCTTTCGCTTATAAATATTTTTTTTAGTTAGTATTAAATAAAAAATGTTTATTGGAGATAATTATTTTACAAAAAGCAAATTTAGAAGAGATTTTGAGAAATGACAAAAAATCATCAATTTGATAGGTTGAGAGAACCGATCAAAATTACACTACATCTTGTTTGGAAGGTTTTTAAATTATTCAAAATCGGTGTCCAAAAAATCTAGCAAGCACTGATTTTTTCAATCCTCATAAACGGTGCAACTCAAAATCGGTGAAATTAAAACTCCCAAGCAGCCCTAAAAGCAACAAGGATAAATTAGCTATTTTTTATGGATAATACTCTTTCACTTGTCGTTTAGAAACACTTCAAGAAAATGATGTGATTTTATCTTTTTTGACATATGAGTTGTCAAGAAACATCGATGAATATGACATCATCAATCTATGGTCCGAGTACGATCATAAGTAATTCAGGTTGGAATTCATTTTTCGTACAAATAGGATTCGTGATTTAAAGTTTAGGGACTATTAAAATTCATTTTAAAGTTTGGGGATGTTTTTCGCACATAATGGACAATTTAAATTTTTTAGCCTTTGCCCCCCGCCAACCACCACCACCCCCCCACTCTCAATAAATAAATAAATAATCAACAATTCCCAGCGGAATCCTCTTCTTTTTCCTCCTCCTTCATCCATTTCCATGTTCAAGCTAACTTCTCTCCACAATTCTCTATCCAGTATATACGTACTCACAAAAATATGGTTACTTCTGCTTTTTTTTTTTTGCAAAAATATAATTTTGTTTAAGAATCAAGACGCGATTTTGCAAAGAAAATGATAGGTAATTCGTGAATAATTTTGAAGAAATCCTAGCGCTATGCTTATGATTTTCTTATGGCTATGCATCCGTTCTGTTGCATTTTATCAATGACAATTAACAGCAACGAGATGCCTCCGGCGCCGGCGCCGGTACTTTCAGCCGATGCGCAAATTAAGAATCGGAATTCGGTGATGTCGAGGACGTCGTCCACGCGTGAGGATTATCAAATTATAAGTGTTTTGAATACTAATTGTAGTAATAATCACGGTCAAAATCACCATAGCCGGGAGCAGCAGCAAGTGAAGATCAATGATATAGTGGGCGATGGAATTTCGGGAATTTTAAGCAAATGGGTCAATTTTGGTAAAGGGTGGAGGTCTAGATGGTTTGTGCTGCAGGATGGGGTGTTGAGTTACTACAAGATCCATGGGCCTGATAAGATTTTGGTCAGTCAGGAGATTGAAAAGGGATCAAGAGTCATTGGAGAAGAGTCGATCAAACGGATGACGAGGCAGAATCATCATCGTAAGAATGGTATCAATGGTTCGTTTTCGAAAAGCCGGAAGCCCGTTGGTGAAGTTCACTTGAAGGTTAATTTTCCTAATTGAATCGTAATGAAATTTCCTATATGTTTCTACGTTTTTGTGTTTGGTGGATGCTGCAATTGGTATTGGAACTGATTATTTTGATCTCTTGAATTGGAATTATCGGGGTTCATTTAACCAATTCTTAGCGTGTTGCAGATTTTTAAAAAAAATTCATTTTGGGCCTTTTTGGTTCGATTACTTTGTCCTTCTTTAATATGAATTCTCTTAATTTATCAGACTCTGTTGCTGTTATAACTGTTTAAGCTTTGTTAATTATTTCTGTTTTCTTTGAAGAATAGAATTTGTGTCCCTCAAACTAAATCTGGTTGGAAACTATACTAAATTTTGTCATGGTTCGCCAAATATATTTTTTGGGGGCTTTTCTTTTCATTTATTTATTAATAAATGACAATCTACTTTTCCTGTTCTTTTGTGAGTTGTGATCAATCATGTTAATCAGTGCCGATACACATGAGTATGATTTATGTTAGTCCAATTAAATGATGAGAATGTGAATACATTGTTTGGCTTTTACAATGTGAGTAATTTTCTACAGGTCTCGTCTATCCGAGAGAGCTGTTCAGATGATAAGAGATTTTCCATTTTCACGGGAACAAAGAAGCTGCGTCTGAGGGCAGAGAGCAGAGAAGATCGAATAGCATGGATGGAAGCATTACAGGCCGTGAAGGAGATATTTCCAAGAATTTCCAATAGTGAGTTAATGGCTCCTCTGGAAAATGTTGCTGTCTCAACTGAAAAGCTGAGACAGCAATTGTTGAAAGAAGGTGTAAGTGAATCTGCCATTCAAGACTGTGAGCAGATTACGAGAAATGAGTTTGCATCTGTGCAGAACCAATTGATGCTGTTGAAGCAGAAGCATTGGATGCTTACGGACACGTTGCGACAGTTAGAGGTACATGTTATAACTGCAAAAAAAAAACTTTACAAGTCATTCAAAATTCTTCTTCGGTTTCTTCTTCAAAGAATTGTCGTCTGAAGTGCTTTACCTATATAAGCTTCGTAGCTTTACAGCCACTTCTTTCTTCTCTTGAACTGGTTCTTGAAGTTTTCAAATTCGGTAGATGCAGCAAAGAACAAAACAAAGTGATGAAGAAGGATTTATATAGCCGATCAAGGCTTAGTTTGTTATATTAACCTATTTTAATCCAAACAATGGGAGAGGAAAATGACTGCTGCCTTTTCACTAAAATGGAGCGCCAGTTATATTGTTGGTTACTTTTCTTCTTCATTGTTATTGTTGATTGTGCTGGTTGTTGGGGGCTCCCACTTTTTCTTTCCGGTTGGGAGGAGGGGGAGGGGCGGTTCATACTTGTTTAACGTCTTTACCTATTCCATTTCTTTCCTGATCTGATTGTGCAGCTATACTTTTCTAGTATTTATATTGTGGCTTTATTAGGAATTTATTGTATAGGTTCATGTTCCGTAAGATCATCAGTATTGAGTTTCTCTAGCATGGCATGCATAACCTTCTATATTTCCCGAGTCATTAGGAGTAAGATGACTACCAGTTGAGCTATTTATTTGATAGAAGAATATACAAAGTAATTTCTTGAGATTTAAATAAAGTTTAGTAATAATTCTTTCTGAAAGTCACTTGGACAGCATTTAACTGCATATTTTGCCATGTAGGAACATTACTCTTTTTCTTGTGTGATTTGTACTATACTGTAAACGGTTTCTTGGTCTGGATTTTTCTACTCATTGAAACTGTCATGGTTTTCAAACTGTTATAGAACATTACTTTATTTGAGTAGTCATTCATTTACCGATTCACCTCTATCTGTATAGTGGTTGTAAAATCCAAGGTATACCTCATATCCCCCACAAATTTTGGACTGCATCTGTGAATTTCACAAAGATTTGGGACCTGTGGTGGCACGAAGTGAAGGTTGAGGTAAAATCTGCAAAAAGCGAAAAAGTTTGGGACCGCGGCTGCAATTTTCCCTAATATTTTTATCAACATATAAGAAGGAGGACTTCTTCTCGTTTGTTCTCTGTATTCATGTTCTCCTTCACTTGGTTGGCTAAGATTTTTTTGGTATGTGTTATTGTCTAGACAGAAAATGTAGATTTGGAGAACACTGTTGTTGATGAGAGCCAGAGACAGTTAAATGAAATTGGAGCATCTAGTAGCTCAAGGCAAGACAAATATAGCAGTATGTTTCGTGACCTCTTTTTATGTTTGTCCTTCGTGATTGTCACTGACTGAGCCGAACGCATTTTACATATGTTTAGCCTACATTTGCCATGTAGGAACATTACTCTTTTTCTTGTGTGATTTGTACTATACTGTAAACGGTTTCTTGGTCTGGATTTTTCTACTCATTGAAACTGTCATGGTTTTCAAACTGTTATAGAACATTACTTTATTTAAGTAGTCATTCATTTACTGATTCACCTCTATCTGTATAGTGGTTGTAAAATCCAAAGTATACCTCTATCCCCCACAAATTTTCTTTGTACATGTGTATTCCATGTTAATTTTTAGGGAAAATTGTAGCCACGGTCCCAAACATTTTCCTTTTTTGCAAACCTCAATATTCACTTTGTGCCATCACAAGTTCCAAAACTTTGAGAAATTCGCAGATGCAGTCCAAAATGATGGAAAACTTAGTTCCACTGTCAGTTGACCTCAAAAATGGAAAAAAGACAAATTTTGACCAAATTAAACAGGGGCATTTTCGTCCTCCCCCTTTTCAGTGTACTAATCACTATTCATTTTCCTCCTTTAATGGGAGAAGAGAAGGAAGACAAATTCACCTTGTTGATGAAGTTCTGCAAGCCAACACCTTCCCAGGAATCGAAATTACTAACTTGCTCCTTTTCCCTTGAATTCGAGACATTCACGGATTCGATTGCTGACCCAGTTTCATCCTCTCCGGCTCCCACTTCATCCGAACCTATTGGATTCATCATGGTTTCGCTACCTGACACTAGTAGCTCTATTGACCAAAGTACAGGTCACGATGATGAATTGAAATTTCATACTCCTCCTGAGCAGCGTTTTACCTAGTCAGAAGACCAAACCGTTGATTGTGCTATAGGAGAGGCTACAGCCGTCGATCTTGGTAGTGTGGGAGGCGACACGGGGCAAATGACTTGGGCGAGGGGGATTCGGGAAGTCGAGTTGTTGAATTGAAGAAAACATGGGTTCCAGGTATGGGATTGAGTGAAAATTCTATGGAGAAAAAAGCTAGGGTTTCGGAGGACTCGGATTCGGATTTGACGGTGAAAATGAGTTTGTTGAGAAAAAATAGCCTATTGTGATTGAAATCTCCTCCGATGTGGATGCCAAGGAATTTGATGAGAAAACAAAGAGAGCAAACATGCCCGTGGATTCACCTACGATGAAAATCTTTCGTCTTGGAAAATGATGGGGTTGCTGAAAAAGATGAAGTGCCGAAAAATGCTGAAAGCAATGGAGGTAGTAAAAATGGTGATATGGTAACGGATGGCTTAGATGAGATGGTTGTTGAGAATAGTAAAAATTGCAAATCGGGGAAAATTAGTGAATCCAATGCAGTAAAGGTTATTGAAAGAGGGAAATGAACAGTGATTAGTACAATGAAAATGGGGAAATAGAATTAGACGAAAATGCCCCTGTTTAAATTGGTCAAAATTTGCATTTTTTCCATTTTTTAGGTCAACTGACGGTGGAAATAACGTTTTCCGTCATTTTGGATTGCATCTGTGAATTTCTCAAAGGTTTGGGACGTGTGGTGGCACGGAGTGAAGGTTGAGGTAAAATCTATAAAAAGCGAAAAAGTTTGGGACCGCGGCTGCAATTTTCCCTAATATTTTTATCCACGTATAAGAAGGAGGACTTCTTGTCGTTTGTTCTCTTTATTCATGTTCTCCTTTACTTGGTTGGCTAAGATTTTTTTGGTATGTGTTATTGTATAGACAGAAAATGTAGATTTGGAGAACGCTGTTGTTGATGAGAGCCAGAGACAGTTAAATGAAATTGGAGCATCTAGTAGCTCAAGGCAAGACAAATATAGCAGTATGTTTCGTGACCTCTTTTTATGTTTGTCCTTCATGATTGTCACTGACTGAGCCGAACGTATTTTACATATGTTTAGCCTACATGATTGGGTAGTAACGTAACTGAGTTAAGTTCTTGCATTCTATTCCTCTTTACTTGCTCTTTAAGTACAATATATGAGTGATAAGGTCAAAGTATGGCTGCTAGTATGATCAATCTTTCTTTCTTTTTGTTCTTCAAATCATAATTTTTTTATTTGTTTGAATGGGTTGATACTAATATTATCAGAAGCCTACACAGTTTTGGCTTCTTTTATATGCATTTATTTTAAAGAACTGCAGCGATCTTATTATTCTTCTGGATGCTTTTACCAGAAAGCGCGAGTGAATCCGAAGATGAAAATGAAAGAGTTGATGCAGCAGAGGATAATACTGATGAAGAAGACAATACATTCTTTGACACCAAGGACTTCCTTTCGTCGAGCTCTTTCAAAAGCAACGGGTCTGGCTTTAGGACATCATCATTTTCATCCGATGACAACGAACTATATGCTTTTGAAGCTGATGATTCTGTTGATCCTGCCATTAGAGCTGCTGGAACTAACTTTCCTTACGTTAAGCATCGGAAGAAACTCCCAGACCCCGTTGAGAAAGAGAAAGGTGTGAGTTTATGGTCGATGATTAAAGATAATATCGGGAAGGACCTGACAAAAGTTTGTCTTCCTGTATACTTTAATGAACCACTCTCTTCCCTGCAAAAGTGTGTTGAAGATTTGGAATATTCATATCTTCTCGATCGGGCGCATGAATGGGGAAAGAGGGTAAGTTTACACCAAGGCATAATTCGTTTATTACATCTTTGGATAGCGGTTGCATGGATTGATGTGCATGGTCATATGCCAATGCCCTTTTAAAATTTTAATTAATTGGTATAGTTTTCCCAAAAGGGCAATTATATTCACACTACAATTTTTATTAGTAACATCATATTTTAATTTCACTTAACGTTATCAATATTTGCTCATTACAAAACTTTTGTCCATAACTCTTTTTTTTCGAATTTTTATCTTCAACATTCTATTAATTAGCAAATTTTGTCTTTTTTGATGGTTTCATTTAAATTTTTTTTTTTTGGGTGCTTTAAAATGAGGAAAAATATTTTGTCACACTTTTTATTTATTATTTTTAAAAATATGATTGAAAATTAGTTATTTTATGTTTCCGAAGAGACTTGTATGACAGAATCAATTATTAGATATCATATGTGCTAATTAATAAAATGTTGAAAATAAAAATAAAGTTAAGGACATAAAGATTACAATAAGCAAAGATTGAGGATCTTAGATGAAATTAAATGTGGCGTAACAAAT